>JADHZB010001494.1:0-75424 GCA_015657535.1 Nephromyces sp. MM_2019 | reverse complement strand
AACAACACACACACGAATACAACAACACACACACGAATACAACAACACACACACGAATACAACAACACACACACGAATACAGCAGCAGACGTACCAACACTCACCCCAATTATCTTGTAAGTTCTATCAAATTTGAATGTCTCAATGACGTTAAGCCATATGAGAAGCAGTAGAGGGTGTGCGTGTGCAATCAAATGCTTTGGTTCGCTGCTTCACTTTAAATGCTTTTGATTGGGTGTGTTGTCGTTTTTATCTAAGTAAAAACCATATTCAGAGAGGTGGCATGTGTGCTGTTTGGGAGGTTAATTAATGTGCGCATGTTTGTGTGTATGCGTGCATATTATTCTATTATGTCTGGATTATTTTTAGTAATGGGGATGTGTGTGTGTAAGTATCAACGTAGTATGTATTTGTGGAGTTTTGTTAGTCATGTATATCATCTCAGTGTGTATATATATATCTTTCTACCTCTCTTTCGGACTATCAACTAATTTTCGAATGATTGCGCTTGATATAAGAAGCTTCTAAGAATAAATAATCAAAGGCAGCAGTAATGGCAGATTTGACACACATAGCCCACACACTGCCGCAAAAATAAAGTGGCGAAGCGACCCACACACGCCCGTTAGAAGATTCTTTTAAAGTAAAGAAAAGCTGTTATTTTATGATCCTACTGCACTACAACATTTACTATAGTATGAACTCTCGCTAGTGTCTACTTATCATTCCTTCTAATTTTCAATCTTTAACTGAAGAAGATGTGCGTATCAAATGAATGAATAGAATAGCGTATATATAGAGAGTATATTGAGTAGCTAATTGTTGATGCTACACACATGAGAAAATGCGAGAAATCTCGCGTTTTATTGATAAAAACTGAAGCACTTGATAAGGACAGAAGTTGAGTTAATAGTGGACTTAGAAGGCGATGATTAAACCGTTTTTAAGAGAGAAGATGCGATACAAGGTGCTGCTACTGAGCATAAAAGTAGCAAAAACTTGCTGCTGTATGCTAGTGGTTATCTCCATGAGAAGCATCTCTTTCCGGGCGGATTGCGTATTTGGTGTTTATACTTTCTGTAGGAAATGGCTGAATTGCACACACAAAAATGATTAATTTACATACCAAATGAATAACTGGCAAAAATTCTCTCAAAATTTTAATACCAAAACAAGGAATTGATAGAAGTTATCCTTTACCCCCATCATCTACCCAAAATACCCAAACATTAGGCAGTTTTTCTTTCATTGTTTTCCCTTTTTCTCTATGCTCTTCTTCTATTGCTTTCTCGCGTCTTTTTGATAGATTCAATCCGCTTGGTCCGGACAAGAGGCTTGGTCAAGATGAATGGGATAACTTTCTTCCTACTTATACGGGTAAGTGCAGGCAATTCAAGGCTTAAAGGTATTTTTACATCATTGAAATCAAAAAAGGTTAAAGTCGTGTCTAAGATATTATTATGAAGATAAATCTCATAGTTTGGTTGTTTCACGTTTAATTCGCGCTGAATTGATATTTTTGTCGCTTCTTCTTGAAAAAAATTTGGTTTTCAACACTTTGAAAAACTTGGAAATATCGAATATCTTCTGGTGCTTGGTATTCTTTATATTTTAGCAGCAAAAAAGTGTGGAAAAGTTCGTCTCTTTGCACACATTTTCTTCTTCAAAATAAGAAGGAAAGGAGGAGTTTGATGTTATTGAGCTTTTTTTCTGCTTATTTTTTGATGCTTGTGTATTTGTGTGCGTTCCAAAATTGAGTGGCAGAATGTGTAGTGTGTGTGATGGTTTTTTGGTTTTAAACTTGGTTTTCTTCACAGTAAATTGGGAGGCTATATGAGGCGTTATGCGTGTGTGCGATGAAATTTGTTTTCTTTGCTGCCGCCATCTTTGGAGGGAGACTTTATGCGTGCGGTTTTGAGTTTATTTTGGAGCTTCATCATCAGATGAAGAAATTGCTTTTTAATCGTTTAAATTTTATACGAAAGACTACGCCCTCCACCACACCCCCCAGCGCACCTCTTATCCCCCAGAGTTTTTACTGTGGTTTTTATTTTATACTCTATTTTTGCTCGGAATGTTTCTCTGGCAGTACCTGAGATGGAAACTTTTTCAATACAGAAGGGGTCATGTGTGTTGCTAACGTGTGTACGGTTTAGCAAGCGAAATTTGTAGTCCTCACTTTTTCATAGTTTGAATACTTTTTTTGCATACCAAGTTGAATGCACGTTGTTGCTAGAGAATGAGTTTATTAGAGTATTTTGGGGAGTTTGATGAGGAAATTTGTGTGTGTGTCTTATCTGAATTTGGATAAGAAAAAGGCTGCCTTTTCATCTATTTTTAGAGGTAAAAAAGGATGACTTTTTATATATTGCGATGGCATCATATCTTAAAGCTTTCCTATTTGATGAAATATTTGATGTGTTTTATAGGAAATATGCCTGAAGATTGGGGTTTTCTATCATATGGCCCTCTAACAGGAAAATGCAATAAATACCCTTATTTCTATAGCACACACAGGTTGGCATTGAATTAAGCGTAGTATTCAAACTAGTGTGTGTGAAGCATTGGTTATAAGCGAGTTAGGCATGAATTTGCTCTGCAGATATGTGTGTGCAATGTCCTTGATGTGTGTTCTTCACTTAGTATGACTGTTTTTATCTTAATTTTTAGCTTTTTTGACGAAAATTTATGAAGGAAATTGCTTCATTTAGATGGAAAGTGAGATGTTTGACGGAAAATTCCGTTTTTCGCTGTTTTTTTGCTTTTTCTTACTTTTATCGGCTTTTCTTGGTTTTATTATTTTTTATTTTACTTCGTCTCACTTTTCTACGTTTTTGCTTCCTCTTCCTTTTTAGGTTTTATATGTTCCTTTATCTCCCTCTTTTTTCCCCTTTTTCTTCTTCCTCTAGCTTTTTCCTGCTTCTTCTCGAGTCCTGAAAATCTACTTTCTGCTATGCAACGTTTTCTTATCACTCTGCATATCAAATTTGCAGTTTCTGTTAGCATTTCTCGTATATGTTATCCTTAGTGAACTCCCTTTTCGCTTTTTTACATATAAGCTGCCATGAAGTCTATATTTTCAATGTTCTTTGCTGCTCTTCTTGTCTGCTACAATTTATCATATCCTCATAAAATGAGTATATGCAAAAAACTAACCCCCCATTTGCTTCTTAATTGAAGATCTTCAATGAGGCGTTTTCTCTAGAAAATCTTCAATTTTTGCGAAATTTCATACTTTGTATATTTTTTAGTTTGGTAGTTTTTTATTTCTTACTTTAATCTGTACACACTACTATACACACATTTACACATAAATCTACACACACATCTGCACAAGAACCTGACAAAAATATCAGCGAAAACCCGCTCAAAAAATCACACCCAAATCTGCCGAGACATCTTATTGAAGGAGTGTTCTCTCTCTGAGGCATTCTTCGTTGTAGTTTATAGTTTGGTGAAAAATTGTAAATATAAGTAAAGTGCGTGTGTGTAGCGCGAAAAACGCGAAAAATCCAATGAAAAGCTCATTGAATTGCCTTTTATATATCTAAATGATGTTCAATATATGGTGCTAGGCGGTGTATTCTGGAGAAAATTCATGTTTTTACGTTTATTATACTGTTTTTTGGCCTGTGTGTGTGTGTGTGTGTGAGAATTTGGGATAGAAGCGTGTGTATGCAGAAGTGTTTTGTGTAAGAATTTAGGTAGAAATTTGAACATAATAACGTGTAGGAGTGTGTATAAATATCTGTAGAACTGTGTGCATAGACATTGGTGTGTGTAGATTTGTTTTCTAGTCAGTGTAATAACTATATATAGATAAACTCTGTGCAATAGTTTGATAGCTGAATATAGAATTCAATTTATAGTATAGAAGAATCCTCATTTCAATCAAGATGAAGATAGGCTAAAGGTTGCTAGTTTTTTGTGGAATGTGTTGATACTGCTTCATGCTGAGATACCCGCTTTTTTAATGATGTAAAATCCTCAAAAGAGAAGAAGAAAAAATGAAGAGGATGAAGATAGAAGAACTTAGAGGCGTAGAGTACACTAAATGCTCTAAAACAAACAACCTTATATATAGGCAGTAATGTGTAGAAGTCGGGTAGGCTATGTTGTGTTTTGGCAGTTCGCACACACGTTTTTCTGTCAGATCACTCAGTAAGTTGTAAACATGCGATTTTACGATTTTATTTTGAAACTTTCAGCTACTTCTTCCTTTTCTATACTATTTGCTACTTCTTCTTTAAGCTACGAACTACTTCCTCTTTTCATTTCTTTGAAGATCTGTATGGTGTCAATGGAAGGTGGCGGAGCTACTGAAGATCGCTCGTTCTTATGGAATGACATTGTCTCAATTGGCGCTTAGTTGGGTGTATACACGGCCTTTTGTAAGAACACATCTTCTTTTGCAATTTTCCGCTATTTTGAAGTAAAAATTCAGCAATTTTGGAGGTTTTAGATCGATTTTGGAAGAATTTCATGGTTTTTATACTTCTGTGTGTTGCATTGCTCTTTAAGGCTGCTATTAGGGAGATGCTATCTGAGGTGAAGTTGCGGAAGTTTGTTGGATGATGTGTATAGGGCTTTTGAGGGAGTCGTTTGGTGAATATTTGTGGATGTCTTTGAAGACTTTTGATGGTTTTTTTTGTCGTTTTTTAGATACTTTTTTTTTGCAATTTTTGCAGTATTTTTGATGCTTTTTTGACTTTTTATTGTCATAGTAGTACATCTTGCACGCTATGATCTTCTTAAAAAATTGAGTTTTAAGTGCTGTTTGACGTTAGCCTTGCATCCAGCGACGTTTGTATATAGACACCGTTTTATCATGCCTTCTTTTTCCTTTTTTCCTTATCAAAAACTTTAGTAACTTCTAATGATATATAGAATATACTATTAGAAAGGAGAGCTCATAGAGGTCGCTCGTATATGCATGCCTCGTAGATTGTATTACGTACCTTTGCTGTGCGTATAACCAAGCAATTTCAGCGTTTTAGCTCACACAAACACGGAAAAACATATGCTCTACCACACACACCAGCACATCTGCTCTATTCCCACATTATGCACGCATTTTCTTCTTAGTTTCAGCGGTTTTTACTGCTTTTTCAGAGCTTAGAAGTAGGTTTTTTGCCCATAATCAATCATTTTGATACTCTGAAAAAGCCTAGGCTATTTCAAGCTAATTTTATCAATAAAAAAATTCTGGTTTTTAGCATTTTCATCCTATTCACACAGAATTCGCTCATAAATTAGAAGGATATTTCTATAATTTAACTCTGAAGATTTCTTTGATTTAGCTTTGCCTTTCCTACTTGATAAGGAAGCTGAGTTTTAAAGGCATTTTGAGTGATTTCCCTTAAAATTTTGATGTTTTCCACTGTGAAAACGTGGGTTTTTACCTTCATCATTTCTTTTATAAGCGTACTCAATTCGTAGGTTTTGTATTTTCACAAGAATAAGCATGTTCCAGCAAATAAGGTGGATATGCCTTTGTGTACTCCACTCTTCAAAGGAAGAAGAAAGCTTAATAGCGTGCCAAAAAATCTCTGCTTTTTTGCATTTTCATAAGAATGGCAGTTTCTTCATCAAAAAAAGGCGTACACAGAGAGTAATACTCGTTTTTAGGAGGCTAGGGAGTTTGACACTTGTATCGTACAAAGCTGTGTGTAAACCACATTTTTTTTATTACGAAAATACGCTGATTCTGGTTTTGCTTTTTGAGTTATGTAAAAAAAGTAAGAAATGCTGCTATTCGCACCTTGAGAAAACTTTTTTGAAAAGGAGGAATAACTAGTAATTGAGGGTGTTTTTGAACCTTTTTTTGCAGATGTTTTTCTTGGTACATTGAGTACTCTAGGCTGCTATTTTTGAAGATTTTTTTCCAAATTTTTAAGGATTAGGTGTGTAGGAAGTATTTGGAGGCTTTAGCGAAGTCTAAGGTGAAGCTAGTTTGCAGAATCTCATCTTTTCCCAGTTTTTTAGCTAAAATTGCAGCTTTGTTTACTCACTAATTGTTTTTGAAACTACTATTTAAGGTAGCAACCGACTGCCTGTGTGCAATGGCTAGTTTTGAAAGGATTTTTTTGTTCTCAGATTTTTGCAAAGATATTATTATTATTAGTATAAAAGACTATTATCATTCGTTGCTTTCTACACGCTCAAGTGCTTTACCCAAGAGAAGAAAACAAATCAAATCCAAAAAACGCCGAGTTTTTTTAATTTTTGCGGAAATTTACTATGAAGAGGGAATGAAAACATATTCACCTTTTTTTGTCATAAAAGTAGTGAAATTAGCATACAATTAGCAAAAATTTACGATTGTAGTATTAGTGAGTGATTTTTTAATTCTTTTTTTTGTCGCAAGGTTTCGGTCTTTTTTGTATAACGTACGCCGTGTCCTTTTTATCTTAGGCGGGTTTTTCTGAGAGTTTCTAGTAATTACAATTTAACCAGGATTATATTAGCGTAAATCGGGGAAAAAATGCTATTTTAAAGCTTTTTGTTGAAGAATGCTCCGTAAATTTGAGTTTTTTTGAAGATTTGTAGTCCCTAAATAGATGAAAAAAACTGGTTTAAGGCTCTATTTAGTGCAAAATGCACCTGTGTTTAGTGGTACGAAATGTATGCTGAGTGTACCACTTTTGCTTCTACTGTGTGCCACAAAATCAAGGTTTTTGTTGTTTTTTCGCCTTTTGAAGATGTGGATTTGATATACTTTAGAGAGAAAAGCTGTTATTTGAGTGCTACCTCTTTTTACGTGATTTTATGGATTTTGACCGTACTTCTCGGTGTTTGTCTTTTTTTTTCACCTCCTCTTCCTCTTGTTTGTTTTTTATCTTTTTTTCCACCTATTCCTTTTCCTCCCCTTCGTCTTATTCTGCCTCTTCTTCCTTTTTCTTTTTGCTGCTCTACTTAGAAAAGATGTAGCTCCGTGTAAAAAGATAATTCTTTCAGATTTTTACAATTTTACGCTACGTAAAGGCCTTGCGTTTTGTTTGAATAATGGATGTTTTTATGCTCTTTTTGCAAACATGAGGAAGAAAATGTGTGTTCCTATGTTTCATAATCGCCTCTAGAAGGAAGTTAAATGGGAATGTTTGCGAGGCTTTTCGGATGTTTTGAATTATTCGCTCTTCTTTAAAATTTTTTGTTTTTCGTGATTTAATTTGCTAATTCAGGTTGCCTCCACGATAATAGGTCCCAGGACTACAGGGCAGCTAAGGTCAATGACACAGTTTGTGTGTGTTTGTGTGTGTGTGTGTGTGTATGTGTGTGTTCCAATTTATCTATATGTGCATTTATATTTGTGTGTATATATTATACGCTCGCTTTTTCTCCCTCAGCAGTTTTCTTCTGTGCTAAATAAAATTCTGTTTAAACACCTCATTGTCCTCAAATTTTATGCGTGTATGTAATATTTTATTGTATCATTAGACACACCTCATTTCCGTATTAAGAGAGCTTCTTTAGGCTAGAACTTATAGGATGAATTAAGCTAGGTAAATTGCATGATCTGCCTGAAATAAGCATTGATATACGCTTATTAGTTGAGTTTTTTTTATGCATTTTTCTTGTTTTTTCCCGCAGTTTTTAGATGTTTTGAAACGAAGAATTATACGCACATTGAATAAGGCTAAACTTGTTCAGACACATCTTCTTCTTGGAAATTTTTGTTTTAACGCAGTGTATATACACTGATTTATAGTGGATTTCGGGGATATATTAACACATCTTCATGTTTTAAATATTTGCATCTTCATCTTCTGTATTATCGCATATGCATCTCCTATGTGCACACGCACACACATCTCTTATAAATAAATCCGTGCGAATATATGCGTACATCCACGGCCACCTTTGCTAGGTATACACCGCGCACACACCTATAGTTACACACACATATGTGCTTACATACGGGGCTACGGATGCAAATATGCGTACACACCTGTAGCCGTATGCAGCTGCACTTACAAATGCACACTCACGCACACAAATATACACCCAAGCTGATGCAAATAAACAAAAACACAAACGCATAAACACACACACAATGTGATATGTTTCTAACTCATTTTATCTGGATATTTGTGTATCTTCAGGCAAAGTATTGCAGCTCTTAACTATCCCGTGACCAAAGAGCTTGAAGCTGACATTCATGAGGTGCTTTGATGTTACTGCGTATAACTTGATGAAGCGTGTGTGTTTACATGCGATTATGATGCCTTTCTTCCTCTTCTTTTCCACTTTATCCTATTAAGTTTTTATATATATTTTTACAAGAGGAAGGGATTCTGAAGGAATTCTTCATTATAGGCTTACTAAAAGAGATAGTTGATACCATCTACACACATAGTTTACTGGTCGCTATAAAGCAAAAAAAGACATATATTCATTGGTAATCTTCAGAGCCTTTTTTGAGTATTTGAAGATGAAATTGAAAATGTAAAAGAATGTGAAAGTAGTGAGTTCTCCAAAAATGCTTGTTTGCTGCTTTCAATGCTTTCCCTTTCCTCTCTTCAGAGGCTTTCGTTTTGCTATACTGATGAAGATGTAAACAAGTGTAAGCAAAACATCAAAAGCAGTAATTAGCAGTTAATCTGCATACTCTTTTGAAATTTTTTCTGCGGATTCCCACTAATATACATCGTTTTTCCCCCTTTTTTGTCTCCTCCCTCTTCAGCTATTCCTTCGTTATCGAGCTCCAACTATGGGAGGCCCGCAGTTAATGACTGCCTTGGAGGAGGAGAGACCAGCGCCTCAGCACGAGTTTATGCGTTATGGAAGGGGCCCAATATGGAGTGGAGGGACTTATTGGCCGAACTTTGTAAGAGCAAAAATCTGCTAAATCACTTATATAGTTGTGTGTGTGAAGCAGTGAGGAGATTATGAAGGGATTTGTGAGTGATTAAATCTGAGTAAACCCTCAGCAGCATAGATAACAGGAGATTAGCTTTGGAATTAGTTGTGAGGAAGCCATTCTGCTGATTGTTTTAAAAATCAAAACTTTTCGCATGAAGAACTGGCAGTGTGTTGTACGCATTATTGGAAGCATAAAAGTGTAAAATATTTGATGATGATATGCAGCTACATTTGTTTAATTGTTGAGCGTATATGTTGTTTTTGAGGAAATAAACTAGGAAAAACTGCGAAAAACTAGACCAAAATAGGAAAAAGAAAAAGCCTAAACATGCAGATTTACTTCACTTTTTTAAGACGTTTTTATCTCAATGATATTTCAGATGAAAATATCTTAAAATTTATAGCAAAATTTTTTAGGTTAAAGAGAGGTTTTTCGTATCATGTGCTTCTGTATCTCATTAGGTTTTTAGTGAAGAAGCTATCTGCAAAAACTAGCGGATAATTCTTGATTTTTGCAGATTTTAGGGGTTTCTATAGGGAATTTCCTGAGTTTTTTTGCTTAAAGTTTTCCTCATTACAGTTACCTGCTGTGGTAGTATGCTGGTGTTTTTTGGCAGTCTTTTGTGGGGTTTTTTATGTGTGTTGTGTTACTTTATTTCGAATATTGTGGCTTTGCACTTCTTCCTATACTAGGAATTAGTTTTTCCTGTTTTAAAAACTATTCTTTAATGTTGAAGAAGTTGCGTAAAAAGGTGGCATAACCGGTTCTCTGATGAGTTTGAGGGTATATTAGTAATACCCCTGATTCATGCATGTATTTACGAGTTTGTGTTATCGTCAAATGCTGTTTCTAGTCTGTGGACTGAGAAGTCTGGTTGTGTGCAGATCTGGGAATACTGTTGGAAAGAATAGTGCGTGAACTACTCATCTACTTGGGTTTCATTGCTTACCAGAAGGAAATGATTTCATTTTTTTACTTTTTTCCTCTTCTTTTTCACTTTATTTTTGCCTTTTAAATTGCATTATTTTTCAAAAAGTTAGTGTTTGTGTGTTAGATGCTTCTAGGCTACTCAAAGATCTCTAAAAAGTAATTTTAGCGTGCTGCAATCTTAAACTTTGAATATCTTTCATACTCCTAACAAATCCTCTCTTCCTTAGTTGTGAAAGTCGTTCTTAAAATCCCACTTCCTTCAGTTTTTGAGTAGTTCTCATAGAACTTTACCGTTTCTTCCCTCTTCAGCCTCTTCCGATTTACCCAAAACAGTTGGAATACACTGAAAAACACGAAGATTTGGTTTGAAAGTTGCTCTTTTTCATCACAAAGAAGGAATTTGCCTTCAGTTTTGATGTTTGATTGTTGGTTATCTGCTGCTTAGAAAGAGGAGAATTATTTCGTTTTTTTTCGTGCAAAAATGACAGGAAACTTTACTTGGAGTGAGATTTGTATGAGATAACTTCATTAATTTTTTTTTAAAATTTGTTTGCTGCATTGAATAGTAGTTTTTTTTATATCCATAATCTTTCCGCTTATATTTTTCTGCTTATTTGTGTGTGTGCGCGAGTTTTTTGGGAATTTGATGGTGAATAATCGCAGAAAATGTAGTCTTGTGTGTGTGATGTGTTAATGTACGCACATGTGATTGCAGCGTTTGTTAACTGAACCTGCAGTCGCTAAAAACGTTGTGAAGATGCCTTATATTTGCAATCCCTCCTACCATAGAAGCTTCAAGGGTCTTCATTTTAGCTTTTGTTATTCGCAATGTGGGATTTGAAAGATGATGATGCTTGCTAATTTCACACCTTTAAATACTTGTCTACTTGAAGGATGAATCCTGATATAGAGTTACACACATGCACACACGCATGTGCACCCGCATGCATAAAGCTTACGCGCACACTCAAGCAGATTTTTCTCGTTAAAAATATTATTATATTGAGAGTAGCAACAAAAACCAATAATATATCTAATTTAGCGAATGGAATCAATAATGCACATACAAACCTGTGCCTTTTCACACAGTTTATCAGAGCTATCGTTTTGGCTTTATAAGCCTTGATTGCTTGCTAATCTATGCCTGCGTGTGTGTTTTTTTATAGCCTATCTTTTGCATTGCTTTACTCTCCTACCACCCTCATCTTTAGAAGGAAATCTTAAGAATCACCGGAGCTTTTGATGATCCTACCGATGATAACTGGGATAACTTCCGTCTATGGAAAGAGCGATCTGATGAAGGCCTTCCAGGTTGATTATATAAAATTTTGCGTAGTTCCACGCCTGAAAAAAACTTGCTGTATATTGTGATGTATGTGCGTTTGTGCTTTACCAGTGAAGAAATGCGTATTTTTCTTCTTCTAGGAGGTGCTTTTTACTTATAAAAAATACCCAGATTCTCTAGTTTTTTCCAATTCGTTATTTCAGCTTTATATGCCCATCTTCAGGGTTTCTGGGGAAGTTTTTTGCTTTTATTGATAGTTCTTTATCTTCTCTAGAGATTTTAAGACAAAAATGAGCGAATAAGCAAGTGCTCTCAACATAATGATAATATACACATTCTTCTTTTTACCTTTTTCGAAGAGCTACATATTTTTTCTCGAAGAAATTTCGTATGATATTATTTTTAAGAAGGAAAAAACTGCTTCTGTATATACAGAGTTTTCCATGCTCTACTTTCTGAGTTTCTTTTTGTTTATATAAATTTACTTCTTTCACACACTCTATCTCCTTTTTTATATCAATCTACTTCGTTCACATTCCAGCTTTTTCCCTGTGTGAGCTTATATGCGTGGCTTGATTTACATGTGAAGGTGAAAAAGTTTTTACCTGAAATCAAAGGGTAAGCAGGAAAGATAAAGAACGGGACTTTCGCTTTGGACGCATAATTTTTATCTTTTTGTGTGTGTGGTTTTTTTCGGTTCGCCAAATTGTGTTTCTAGTTGGCTGAGAATTTCTTGCAATTAAGTTTTCGGATACCTCTTTGATGAAAGATTCTAAACTAGTATAATATTGGTTTCCCTGAGTAGTGAAAGAAATTCCATCTTCGTGATTTATGATTTTCTTCAATTTTGATGAAGTAGATGCGTATCAAACTGGAAAATCTACGAATGTTTGAATATTTTTTGTTTATTTCATGGTGGAATGAGAATGTCTTTAAAAATTCTCACATTTTTCTCTTATCAATATTCCATTGCATTTTCGCTTAACTTTTGGCCTTTGTTATATAGTGAACTGCAGGTTTAACCATGTTAAATATAACTTTTTAACTGAATATTACCCAATATTTTTGACTTTATTTGTCGTTTAAAATCGACCTTGTGACTAATCCTAGTTTAGATGGATCGTAGAATTATGGTAAACGCTAATTTCTGCTATATTTTCCTTGTTTTTGTAGATTTTTTCCATCATCTTCGGTTTTCATATAAGAATTTATACATGGTTATTTTTGGCTATTTTCAGGGGAATTTTTTGCTGTAAAGGAATCGATTCTTTGTGGTTGGGATAAAAAGAAATTTTGGAACTTTAACTGGCATAAGATGACGCAGGAGGAAGTAAAAGACCAAGATACCACTTCTTTTCACTTTTTTTGGAAGGGAGGGAAAGTATGTTTTTTGTAGCAGAGAATTAATTTTATTTGTGGTGTTTGGAATTTTTGGCCTTATTCTCTGCATATTCCAGTTTTTTTCTGTTTTTTTGTCTGGTTTTTGGTTTTCCGCTTTTTTATTACCATTTTATCGCTGTTTGATTGCTAGTTTTTGTCTGGTTGTTGCCTGGGTTTTTGCTGTTTTATTACCAGTTTATTGCGGTTTTTTTTATTTTTTTCCTTTTTCATCGCTATTTAAGATACCTAAGCTCCCCATTAGAGCTGGAGTATAGTTTTGCGTATAATTAGCCCATTTTTTCATTTCAAGCAGTCTCCTTGGTTTGTTGCAACTATTTTTCAATTCGCTAAAGGATTGCGCAAAGTGCTGCTACTGCTTGTTGATACTTCGAGCATCCTACTAGAACCAATAAGATGCTTGGGATGAAGTTTTTTTTTGTGGAATTTTTCCAGAGTTTAAAGTGCTAGTTTTCTCAAGGGAATTAGTAACTTCAACATAGTGAAGATAATCATCGGCCTATGTATGTGTCTTGTTCGTTTCATTTCGATACTTTCGGAAAATGCTCTTCTTAAAGACAACTTTGGCTTGAAAACGTTCAGCCATCTCGCTGTTTCAATCTTCCGTGGAAAATTCTTTTTTTTCCCATCATTTTAGCTATTCCTTTATTTTTAGATTTTTACCTTCTTTTAATAGGGCGTTTCTCTAGTTTAAATTAATTCACTTCATTGTAGGGATAAAATCCGAGCCTTACTGTCTAAGACAGCAAATTCAGACTTTATATTATTAGTGCACTCACCCTTGAAAAATACCAGATGATATTTTTCTTAAAAAGCCTATCCAAATTTCTATTGAAATCGAGCTAGCCAGTAGAAATAAATTTTAGATTGTATATTCCAGCAGCATTTGTGTGTGTGACTAATGGATTCTTCAGCGAAGTTTTAAGCACGCATAGAGGCTGATTAGAAGAGTCTAGCCTATGAGAGAGAACCAAAATTTTTTCATAATATTGGAGTTTTAAGCACGCACACGCTAGATGATTAGAAAAGAATTTAGCTAATCAACTTAGTCGTGAAAAATCGCAAAAATTTGTGACTTTTTGAAGAGCTGTGATGTGTGAAGAAGTGCAAAAATCACACATATCTGCTGCTAGAAGTAAAGTGAAATTTGTAAAAGCATCTTCTTCAAGCTTGCGTTAAAACTGTGAATATAATGCGTAATATTCATCAAAAGGTTTTCAAAAAACGGTGGTATATAGCGTGTGCTATGCTTCTAGCTATTGCCTGCTTGTTATGATTATAAGTTTAGTTATTAGCTTGCTCGTGATGCTCTAAAATTTCAGACTTTGTTTTTTAAAAAGTCTTAGGTAGGTACCTTAGGAACTAAGGAAGCTTTATTTTGTAGGGTGACGTACCTGATGGTGTGTGTGGAAAGTAACTTATCACCTTCATTGGTAAATCGATGAGTTTTTTTTGTATTCTTTTGTAGTGATATGCTTTCTTCTTCCTCTTTTAATTTTGTATACACTTTTTCCTTCTAATTGGGTGTATTCTTGTAGGATTTTAGGTAGCAATCACCTTTTTTAGTCTGCAGATTCCAAAATCCTTTGAAAAGAAATATGAGATGTGGTTGATGCTTTCGTGTGTGTGTGCTTTTACCTTTTTTACTTTCAAAAATTTTGAATGTATGGATATTGCAATGTGAAAAAATAAATCGAGTATTTTTCCTTGGGATAAATTTTATTCTTGCAGATACAGGAAACTTCCGTTAACTTGTGTACGTCGTGTTTTTTTTCTGCTATCCTAGCTGCGTTCTCTGAATTTTTATATTTTATCATTCATTCTCCAATTTTAGTTGAGAATCTGCCTTATTTGTTTTTTTTTCCGAAAATAATGTCTTTTCTCCTTGCTCTGCTTAAAGCTCATTGAAATGTATGATGAAATTTCACAACTTTTTATTTAAAGCAGAGATACTCAAGAATCTTTTATTTTTCGGATTTTTTACATATTATTTTTGCAGCTTTAGTTTGAGATTTCTCTGGTTTTTTTGTCGATTTTTACTGGGCCTATTGAGCACCCTGAATTCTTGAAATAAATATGAGCCTAAACTAACTCTTTAGCTGTTATGATTCCCTTTTTAAGCATTTATAATGCTTGCTTTTACTTTGAATTCTACACACTTCAAACTGGTACCTGCTATGTATAGTTTACGCATTATTGATATGATTTATAACGCAGGAAACGTATACTTGCATCTTCAATTGATATTTCTTGAAAAACCTCGTCTTCAATTTATTTTCTGCTAGTTTGCCAGGTTTATTTTGATTCTTCAATATTTGCTGTATTTGTTCGTAGCCTTGTGTCCCTGCATCAAAATCTTCATATGCTCTACCTTAATTTCACAGGTTTATCGGGGGGCTACAACTGAAAAAATAATGGATTTCTACAAGAACAGGACTGCGATCTTCGAGCTTTTTGCCAAGTATCATATGAGCGTAGATAAGCTTTAAGTTTTGTTTTTGCGAAAAAAAGTTTTGGTATTCACTATACGCACCAAAGTAAATTCTTAAATCTTTTCATTTCAATGAAAGAAGAAGGCGTCTTTCTCAAAAAATTTCACGGGTTTTCCGACTGCTTAGTATTTGCTTGAATGCTGTCGGAGGGTTTAAGTACCTCTTCAGATAAATTTTTTTTATGAGGTTGGCTTATATGCAAACTATGTATTGCATTTGCCTAGCTTGCTAGGTACGTTTGGGGGGTAAAGTCACCCCCGTCATCCCCTTCATCCCCCTCACCCCCCTCACTCCCCTCACTCCCCTCTGTTATTATTATGCTCTTTATGTTTCAGAAGAATAAGGTATAAACCATTTTCATATATTTTTTTTATTTGTGATTCGTTTCATGCTCAAAGCTTAGCTAACCAAAGTGTGTGTTACTAACTTTCTTTCGCGGTTTTCCAGCTTCTTCAGCTTGCCTTTTAACATCACTACGCTAATCGCTCAAGTTTCATCTCTTAAACTCGGCTAAGGTGCTTTTCTCTTACACTGGCTGTGGTGACTACGTTATATGCGATTTTTTTAAATAGTTAGCAATAAGCAGCTGCTTTTGAAGGGTCATAACTGTGTGTTGTTTAGTGAGGGATAATTAAGGATAATTTTTTGAATTGTTTTTATGCATCTTCTTGGATTTATTCAATATAAAAAATATTCTTTGTTACTAAAATACCAATGTGTTATGTTATTTTATTAAATATAATATGATTTGGTTATTCAATAATGTCTGATTTTGGTTTTTGATGGTTATTTTAGAGATTATAAAAGGGTTTTTTATTAGATTAATATGAATTTTTATGTGTTTTTTTACCTTTTTTCTTATTTAGAAAGGCTGAATTATTTGAAGATGAGGCTAAATACGAGGAACAGGTAACTCTTGTAGTTTTCCTTGCTTCTTGGAGGGTTTTTTTCATCCTTTTTTCTCATTTAAAAAGGCTGAATTATTCGAAGATGAGGCTAGATATTAGGAACAGCTAGCTCTTTTATGTATTTTTTCCAAAGGGTATGCCATTTTCTAGCTCATAGAGTGCATCATTTGAATGATAGATTTCCTTGGTTGCTGATCTGTTTTGTATGCTGCTCTCAATTTTAGGCTCGAAAAATCGAATTTTTTGCTGGAAATTGGTTGTATGAAATGAAATTTGCTTATAATAGTGTTTCTATATCGTTTTCTGTCAGTATTTTTGTGACTTATTTGTAACTCGATGTGGCTTTTATAGTCAAACAGTTGCTCTTTGTTTATTTTCACGTGTTTGTATAATTTTTTTTTAAGATTGTTCTGCCTTGAGCATTAGACTAGCATTTTGAGGTTTCTATTAAATTAGTGCTTTACTGAACGAGAAAGCTTCCTTCAACCAGCAAACTCTTCCTTCTCCTTTAGCTTGGGCCATTCAAGGAGAATGTTTTAAATCCCCTCGATGTTGATCTTATAGATAAGAAGCTGCGTGAAATTCACGGCATTGATATCTTAGATAAGAAGGTTAGATACCTCATCAGGCTGTTATAATTTGTTTTTTACTTTCCTCTGAACTGCCTATGGCTTTTTCCGTATACCGATAATGAGGAAGATATTGAATAACTGCTTTTGACCCAGAAAATGAAGTTGAACTATGTGTTTTTTGTAAAGAATTGCTTGCTCCATAATTAGAGCTTGAAATTGCTGCTTCTGTCTAATTTTTTAGCTTGAGATGACTTTTTCCTGCCAGGTTAATTGTTGATGAATGAGGTTATTTATTAGAGAATGTTCGTATCACTAATCTCACCCCAAATATTTGCAAGAAGCATTTTTGTTGCTAGATCTCTGCACTTGCTAGTGGCTTGCGTTAATATAATATCTTGGATTGGTATAAGCAGCAAACTTGTTTATTTTCTTGGATTTTGAGCTGAATTTTCAGGCAATTGCTGTTTTGTTATCTAGTTGATCATCAGTCATTTATCTCTTCTTTGAATGCATCCATACTCTAAAAAGGAATTATATGCTGAGGATGAACAGAATTTTAAGCAATAAAACATAAAAAAAAATTTGTATAATTTTCAAATATGTTATAACTGATGATATTTGATTTTTTATAATGGGTGGCACCAATCATTTTACTTTGAAAAATCAAAGCTCCTGTTTGCACGGTTGACTGGTTTGCAGCAGTTTCTGGAATATATTCTTGAGTTGGAGGAGGAATACTGATAGCGTGTTTCGTCTTTTTTTTCACTTTATTTTCTGATATCTATGCTTAAGTTCGAGGGGGATTATTTATACATTGTTTTGGTCTGCTTTTGAAACCAGCTCAATGGCACTTGTATAGTCTTTTTTCTGCATACTTTTTGCTTGAAAAATTGCTTCATGCCTCACGAATTTTGTTGTCTTTTTTTTAGCATTAATGTCTTTCTGATATTTTTGCTTCCCTGTACTACATGCATGCCATAATATGAATATTATTTCAAAAACTTCGCTGAGTTATCTTGAATCTTTGCATAGCAGGGGCACTTTTAAAGATGTGTTCAAATGCATGCTCATATAGTAATTCTGGTATAGCTTTGCCTGATAGCGCTTTGAATATACATGAACCAGAATCTGGTATTTGAGGATTTTCACCCCATTCGGTTATATTAGGTAGTGTTCAATGCTAACTTTTTGTTCTGGTTCAGTTTATAATGAAGATATTCGATTCAAGACAGAAGCTCACATTAGCTGAGAAGCGAACGCGGCCTTTTTGGTATACTCCTGCAGGTTTCCCCGATATGCTTCAAGATCACAAGTTGCCTGGCGACTTCTTATAATATATACTTTACGTTTATTTCGCCATTATGTAAATTATCTAGTAATCTTTTCATACCCTAGGGGGAGTTGGATTTAGATTGTACTCTTAGTTTTACCAAATCTTTTCTTCTCACAATTTTTATATTTTTAATCTCATTCCTGTCTGGGTAATGAGCTACGTCAAGCTCTTGCTCATATATGAAAGGTCGTAAATACAACATATAATCACATTCCTCTACCAGCAACTTACAGCAAGTTGGAATTTTTGTTGTTCTACTTTTTTAATGTAAACTCACGGGTATTTATGCTTTTTATATCGCTACGACAGATCTTGATTCTGCAAGTTTACAAGTGAGCCCCAGTGCAGGTAGCTTGCCTTGACGATTTTTGTTGATGCTTTAATTGTTTGGGCTCTGTTTCTGCATCCTCAGCTTTATCCAAAAAAATGTTGGGTATCGCTATTTTAGCTTACTAAATTATGATTTTCTTTGCCAAGCAATTATGATGACAGACATGCAACCCCAGGTTTGTGCTGCTTTCATAGTCCTTCCGTATATAGGCTTCTGCAGATGTGGCTGGTTTCACTATTGTCAAAGTAGTTCTTTTAGAATATTAAAAAAATTTGAACGTTCCCCTTTGAAATAAAACAAGTCTCGGAAATACTTAGCGGCGATATCACGTTCCTTGTAACGGTGACCATAAATTTATCAATACTCAGTGCATTAAGCTTTTATGTGTAGCCGTTAATTTCGCATATTAGCTTGATAAGTTGTCTGGTTAGGTTGTCTCTACTTGCATAGGGCACAGTGCTGTGATAATCATGTCGCTTGCAGCTTATGCAATACACAGCTAAGATAGTTAAATTGTGCCGGGTGGAGTAAATTTGCGAAAAACTGAGCTTAAGCCCCCGAGGTTTGTATAGTTTGAGTGTATTTCCTTGGCAACCTTGCTTTCTGGTGCACTAATAGAAATATATGTAGGAAATTTTGAAATAGCCATAGGCTTTATCTTGCGCGCGGGATGACTGCTGTTTTTGACAAGAGATTTTAGATAAGTTTTTTTTTGTAGAAAAGTTCGGCTTTGCCGCTCGTTGCCTATTTCAGGCACTCTTTGGTAGCACGCAATAATTTAAAATTTAAATGTAGATCTTTGAGGACAACTTCTGATCGTATATGGTAAGAAAAAAGCAGTATAACTCCGCGAAGTAAAATAGGAAACTGATGTATTCCCACATCATTGAAGTTATTAGTTCACTAAGGGGATTTTTCTTAGCACAATAGGCTTTTCTATATCGCCTCTAGAATTTATGCTTAGTGTAAAAATCTTTCTATTAGCTGCTGGAGCTGTGCAATTACCAGATGACTCTAAAGGTATTCATGAAATATGTCCATGAGCTCTGCACTACTACCCGAAATTTTCCGTTGCTGTAACGCTGCTAAACAGTACCTCTGCCCCCCAAGTCTCGGTGCGTCCTATAAATGCCAAAACTTAACAGGAGCCAAAGAAAAAACCCCAAAATGGCAGATATGAGCCCAATGATTACGGCTAAAAAGGTATATGCCGATAGCTTATATCCATCTTTGTTAACGAGAATTTGAATAGCATATCCAGCTACTACTGCAAGCAGAATGCTGCCAGTGATGCAGCAAATAGCAGTAGCAATAATCAATACCGCTGAATGCCTCTCGTTTATGTATATACATCGGTAAGAAAAGTAAGACACTATAAGCATATATATAGCGAGCGGGAGGCTCAGTTCTAGATGAAGCCCGAATACCCCGCAGGTTGCTACTGCTGCACAAACAGCATATGGAAAGAGCATACGATTCTGGGCTGAGTAATCGATCCTATCGATTCTCCTAGATATAGAATAGTACAAGTCCATCTCGCAGATGGGATGGCAATAACTTTTGATTTGGGCTTCCTCGGACAAGAGACTTCGGCGATAGGAATTCTCCGTAGTAACTAGGATAAATCTATAGCTGGTTATCAACGATGATTTGGATGGAAACCGTCCGAAAATTCATAGTGGAAACCACTGCATATCCTCTAATCCGTATGCTTGGAAGATTACCTGTGATTTGATATAGTGAATCAAAAGTGCTTATGGTTCAATGCGGTAGAATGAAATATTTTTTGTAAAAGGAAATACGCCCAGCGAACTCTATGATGGGATCTATATCCTGAATGGCTACGTTACTTTCTGCTTAGTAATGAGCACAAGTTTGCGAGTGGCACATTACGCTCTTGAAGTTCCGAATTATACTAGCTTATGAAGGATTTTTTCCTTCGAGTTATCCTTGTGGAACAAAAATTGAGTGATGAAGTGCTTCTTCGGATAAAATTTTTTAAAGCTATTCCAGCATGCTATTTTTAGAGTATTGCCGGAACGGCAGTACAATATGACTCTTCGCATTTCCTATGCCATTCTAGTCGGCTAATTATCCTTCTTTTAGCTTATTGCGGCAAAACATTTTCGGGTAATCTTCGTCATTCTACTATTCATTGGTGGCTACAATATGTATTACTGCGAAATATGGCTAACAGTCTTAACACAGTTAACTTTTTGTATTGTTGACTACGCAGCTTCTCCTTTCAGTTTTAGAATATAATTTAATATAAAAGCATTTATATTTGAAAAGCAAGCCAATAAAGAGCTAATAAATACTTTGGTCATCAAAAATACCTTTGGGATGATAAAAGTCCGGTAACAGCAAAAATTTGGATTTTGAAAACAAAAAACTCTTGAAGTCGGGAAAATATTAAAGAGGTATGCCTACTCGCGGAAACTAGAGAGGTCTACGAATGAATTATTTGGGGATTTCAACGGATTCTGACATGATCTCTGTATATAGCCATAAGCTAATGCAAAACCTAAGAAAATAATCAGGATTTCCCAGGGATGAATCGCCACTAGGCAAGATAAACCCGGATATATCATAAAACAGGAAAATGATAGCTTCTACTGGAAGACACTTTGTATATCATGAGCGCTGTGCTTTTCTGCGTGTTTCAAGCTGCTGGAAAAACTAGAAGCAATTTGTAATGGGTGCACTTGTGAAAATGAATGCTCCCTCATGCCAGGTGAACCAATCGAAGTCTCTGGAAAGTAGAAAGCTCAAAGATAAATACATTAGACGTATCCACAGTTACGTACCGCCCTATAAGTATCACTAAAATTGTGGCGTCGAAGCCTCCCGATTAGTTCCGCTTACGTCCTTGGGGAATATCAAACTAGCCGCCAACATATTTTTATTACGGTTAGGACGGGCAGCCATATAGCCTAGCATCCACTTGGAATGGCATCCAGCAAGGGATTAAATTTCCCAGAACTAGATAAAACAAAATTCACCAGCCGTGGCTGAAATCCGCATGGAATTGAGTTTGCTGGCCAGGTCAAACGTAACATAAGGAAGCCAGGATTATCTCCTGGTGTTCTAATAGGTTTCCTGCTAAAAATTTTCCTTTCTACAGTTTTACTATCATACTTGAAAAATACTTATGCATACATACGCTACCTTCCTTCTGGGTTTACCATTAGCTAGGGGGGAAGGAAATTGATCTCTTTTCATAGACTCTTGCACGGATTGCTAATTAGCTTTATGTATGCGCGGAAGCAATACATTTTCCAGCGCTGAAGTGACACAGCATAGCACCTCGTTATGGCCGGTTCGCAGTATGAGATATTTGCTATTCTGCGCAATTTCCAATTCCAATATGCTACGAACATACGATCCAAGAGGTTGCGATTTGCTGAGAATTTGTAGGCACCCCTACAGCAGCGCCCATGCGAACCAACACTTTTCCGCTACTCGCGTAACCAGCTTAGGCTCCAACCTTTACGAGGGCCACCGTCACTGCCATATACCCGTAAGCCACAAATGCTCCTGAGGAAAAGTCCATTTAACACTATTAATGCCAGAGCATTCCCTAGATAGAATGCTGAAGTCCCAGTTCAGTACCGATTGGGGCACTTTCAAAGCAGAGCACTTGGGTTGACTCGGATGGAAAGCTATCGGCGAAGTGGAACTATTTCTATTGTTTCAGGGCGAGCAGGATTCAGTGGTAGATATCCTTGCAGCTCGCCGCGGCGGTCGCACTACATACGCTTGGCCATTCAAACTGTAAGTCTAAATCATCCAATTACGCGCTACGGCTGCTCACTGGCACGCTAGAGAATTGCCTGTGCTACCACTACTACCTAGTGTTACCTAGCACCTGTGGTTACTCCGTCAGGCCACGAGCTAGACTTTAGGGTACGGTCAATAGAGGATCCCATATGCCCGCAACATTCTCCCAGCACGGAGAAGCGATGGCCAATGTTTCCGATAACTCAGCCCACACAGAAGGCGAGGAGAAATCTGATTCCTAGCGTACGGTTCACTAGATCGGCTGCGTTCGCGCAAAAATCTATGGCCGGAGGAGCATAAAATATGATACAGATATCTTTGTAGAATGTTAAACTCTCTTTTAGTAGGACCTCCGAAACTAGCGGAGCGAGCGCATTCATAATTCAGGCCAGCGGAGAAGACAGTGTACCTCCTGTCTAAGGCGATTAATAAAGAAATGAGTACTCTTGAATTCTATGGCAATTTGGCTGACTATTAAAATCAAAAAAATTCCAGGGCGTAAACTAACGTACTATGGATGACTAATCATATGCATTATTACCGAACCACTGATGCAACAGAGGATATCATGCAAATACTAGGTTCTACCAGTATTTCGTATACCAAGAACATCAAGTATCTAGGTCATCAAAACGTTAAAACGCTATGAGATAACCTTAAGGCGAATTAGTCGAGCTTAAGACTGAGTAACTACCTCAAAAAAGCCTGCTACCACACTTACAAATAGAATGGAGTTATGCTGTGTAGCACAAAATGAGAGATGCTAGCATAATTTGCGCTTTCATCTTGAACGAAAATTTGCATCAAGCGTTCATGCCTAAAACTTTGCTTAATTATATTTGTCATCCAAAAGTTGCTTTTTGTACAAAAAGTGTTTATATTAGGAAAATAATGGTAAAGGCAAAGCTACTTTGCATCGGGAAAAAATAGTCAAAATATCTTATCAATTAATTCCAGCCAAGATAGCAAAAAAAAGTTTGTAAGGGAACTATAAAACGGCAATAAAAGCTTCTAAACTTCTTATATTAATAGCAAAACACTTACAAAGCCAAACGCAGTATAAGGTAGAATGCAAGGTTAGGCAAATGTCATCAAAGGCCGTGATGATTAATATTAGTATGCCAGCTAGCAAAGCAAAAAGCTAAGATTGAGGACAATACACATGCAGTAACACTTGCTCAAATAAATGCGACGAAAAATCCTCTAAAGTTCGACGTTTCCATCCTGTCATCGTGCGGTGTTTAAACTATGATAAAGCGCGAATAGTCCCGTTTCTAAACAGTTGGAATCTTCTACAACCAAACAAAATTACAAAATAGCAGCTTCCGCCTAATAACACTTCAGCGCACAGCGCAGTATCAAAGCCTTCTTCGCCTGAAATAAAGTTGTGACAGCGTGAGAAGTTAAAAATACAAATTCAAACGATGATCTACCTAACTAGCCGCATCTCATGAATTGAAATTACATTGATACCATTGGCATGTACTACTGTCTTCTTAACCAACAGCGAGTCAACGCCATAAAAACAGGCAGTTCCAAGACAATGGAATATTTTATTGAGTTTCCGTCATGAATATCTCTTGTAGTTAGTCTAGTGCTCCTAACTTGTTTCGTCAAGCTGACTTGAAAACAGCAGCTCAGCCCGAATCAACGGAAATTGCGGTGAAATTTCGCACTTTACACTTTAAAAAGTGCCGAATAATTGAAGTGCGTTCATCAGCCATGCAACGAGTCATCTCTTGAATATACACAGTTTTGTAAGTCAACGTTGCACGAAATATTACGAAGCAGGATATTCAATAAATCTCATAAGTAACAATAGAAAAAAATTATTTGTATGATCTCTAATGAGTGTAGTAACAACACAACAAATATGCGAGAATCGAAAAAACAATAGAGAAAATATAAAAATAGCTTGTGATTGCTATCAATCTGTGTTTTTGTAGCTATAAAATGTAGCGCATTACTTACTCTAAAATATATCACCATTTTTTTGTACAATAGAAAAATTCAAGGTATCTCAAATCTCAACAATTTTGGTCATTAATAGTTCCTGCCATTTACAATTTTTTTTACATATCACTATATGCTTTCACTCTCATAAGGCTTGTTTGCTGATTAAGCAGAAGCAAAGCAAATATACTCTGTGCAGTTTGCTTGTATCTATCAGCTCAGTAATAAAAATTTCTGTTTTTTTAGGCTGGTTCATCAGGTTTAGCCTATAAAATAAAAATCGGATAAACCCTTCTTTTTCAGCCAGTTATCAACAAGGACCGAGCATTCACACAAGCTCACTTTTTATGAATTTAGAATTACTAAAACCAACAAAGGAAGCGCAATAAAAATCTTCGGCAAATGCTAGTGAGCAAATTATGGTGAACGCCTACCTATATCACAGTTATATCTACTGACCGCTATGCAAAAAAGTTCTCGTTTCTCTATCAATAAGCACACCGCAAGAAATACGGGCATCACTATCCATTCCGTAAATTATGCAGCCAGTGTGACACTAGAAATAAAAACAGTCATTAATGAGCTTTTTTCGCGCCAGTAGCAAAGTGACTATTGACAATTGAAGTTTTACCAGAAAAAGAGTGCCTACCGCACCAAATCAAAGCGTGCAGGCATTAAAAAAGCACTTACTCCAATATATAGGCTCATAGTACTTTCAAAAGGAGCTAGAAGAGCTTGCACAAAAATTATGCAGACCGGGAATATTCTCAACGTAGACCTATTTATACAAATCAACACAACCATCAAAAGAGCAGAGTGTACAGATATTCACGGAGGTCAGGTGAACATATAACCGCAGTGAAGTAAGCCCTCAATCCCAAGCGATAGTATACTCATTTACAAAAGTCAAATACGCAGAAAGAAAATCCACCGCAGACTATTTCAACAGTTAACTCAAGGTTCAAAAGTATTGGAAGCAGTGAAGGCATTGCAAAGAACAGAGTCCCATTGAAGATGTCTTTGCCAATTTTCATCCCCAAAAAGCAAGTTTTCGCTCATTATCAATGGAAACACTCTCAAACCTTCCTGTTAGTCATAGAAACATCTCATGTATTCGGGTTTCTCCATTTGATACAACATGAAATATCCAAGCATGCACCCACGCCGCTTCGAATACGTGCATAAACAGGACAGCATTACCTCCGCGCCATAGCAAAGTTTTCGCCAATTTTTCGGATGACAAGTCCAGCAGCAGCTTAGATAAATATATAATGTACGCATGCCTACTTGTGCAAGGCTACCAAAACTGGAAGCAATTTCTTCGCATATCCTGATCTGGCCAGATTTACTCTCGCTTGTCATAGCATAGGGAGTTAGAAATACGCCTACATAGTTTTGTTTTGTACGTGCGATTTCGTGAACACGATATCTTCAATCACAAAGCAGACTTCTGCCGTTCAGTACATCTTTACAGCGCTATCAACTCTAGCGCCTGAATGTACCTTCATATCCATTCATTTTGTGAAAGCAGAATTCACGGCATTTAGCGTATGTTGGCATTCACTTCTAACCATTTGATGTCACTGCAATTTCAATGGTGTGGCGGCGGTAGTAGCTCCTGTTACGTGACGCGTAGTAATAATTAGAAGCATATAACTGCCACGAGTTAAATGAACTTACTGCCTGGAATAACAACGGGGCAGCATGCACAAAACAGGATTTCGAGCTTTTATTTGATCTGCGCGCGCTCGAGCGTTCTAGGATTGCGCGCAATCGCGAAAACTGGCTTCGCACTGCGCAGAGTCACTTTTTGTGTGTTTGCGTAGGAATAATTCCACGTGATTTTATTCGACTACAATTTCCCAATTTAGATGCCAGCAGGCATTCAGCTTGCCTGCTTTTAGGTATGGGGCTGCGTGCAGGGTGGATCAATTTCGCCAGTTAAATTACTCGTCTTTCCGTACAAGTTGCTCGGTAACTAGGCGCAGATGAGAAACTATTTTTTGTGATCTGAAGTTGCATCAACGTGTGAATGTGCTGGTGTGTTTAGTAATACATATAGCGTGTGCATATCCGCGGTGAACCCTGGAAAGCTAGGAATGATACTCGGTTTTTATTACAAAAAGTTTATTTAGCCTTAGTGTTTGACGTTATCGTGAGGCAGTGTTTTCGGCATAGGTATAAGACTTGCATAACTGGTCACCTCTTGTGTGCATCCGTACAAATTCCTTCATTTAGGTCAACTTCAGCATTAGCCGACAATCCAATTACGGAAACTTGCAAACCTTTCTGATCTGGCTTACTGGTCATTGGAGTAAAATGAGTCTATTTACTGGAACATCACTTGAACTTTTAGTTGTGCGGGTTTCAAATAATCTTTTGGAAGCTTTTGTACCCTTATTTGTCTCGTGTGTTTCTCCCTCATCTTCAGTTCTGTCCTACTTTCGCCGAAAGCGCACGATTCATATGAGGGAAAAATATACGCTTTCCTAAGCTTCAGCTTAATATTTACTCTACGATTTGAGTATCATGGCAGCGTTGCATGGACCCCCAAACCTGCATGATGTTGAGGGGCTGTTTTTATTTTGTATCCCGTAGAATATCTGCTTCCCCCAGCTAGTTCGATACCAGTCTGAGATCACCAGTAAAATTGTAAAAGAGTTACCCCGTTATCTATGTTAATTTGGCATGTTCTTTGCTTCTAGAAACTCTGTTTTATATGCGCATCAACTCAACGGTCTTTCTGATGCTGGAAGCTGCCATTCATTTTTCTTGGAGAATGAAATGATTTTGGGATTTGAATTTTTTAGCCATACCTATGGAAATGCTCATGAAATTATTTGAAGACCATATTTTCGCAGGCAGTCATTCCTCGGCCTTCTTTTCCCTAATTTTGGTATTGGGGTTACTTATATATGGCTTTCTATCAATGACCACTGCTTTCTGATGAATACTGATCAATCTGTAGGGCTATGTCAAAGTCGCTTAACTCTTTTGTGAATTGCTACCCTGTGCTGAGGTTCAAGCTCGAGAGATGTAAATGAAATTTGAGTTGATTGTGCGGTTTTTTCTGCGTTTCTATAAAATATGCGCCGAAAATTATGCTGCCACTGATTGTAGCTTATTACCATAGATTTTTCTGCTCTATTCATGAAAAAATACATACTTTGAAGCAAGGATAAAAATTCGTGCTTTTTTTTGTATAATGGGCAAATTCTTCTAAATCAGTTCTTTTGCCTGAGTCAAGATTTGTCCTATGATAGTATTTCTGGCCGTATAAGCTCCCATGTTGGTTTAGAGTAACTATTAGTCGGAGGCTCTTCTTCGCGGTATATTTTTTACTTTAACCGGTCAGTAGAACTGCGGTTAAACTTGATTGAACCTAAGCAGTCCATTTTCAGTAGCATTGCTGTCTTGAATACATGCTTGCTTTTTCTATCATTTTGTCATGAGCCTCAGCTGATGATCTTCCCATCAAGTGCCTTGGTCATTCCCTTAGTTAATTAGCTACATGTTGAACGTTATACTAAAAAGTTTTCACTGTTATGGATGTATACAATGTCGACCCAGGAAACTTACTCGAGAGTTGCATTGGCGCTCGAAAAACTGCAAGAACTCGGAGCAATGCTAAACAGGATTCACCTAATTGAATCAGCAGAAAAGAATGCCGTTGACAGCAATGAATGTGAAATATTCTTAGGAGATCTATCTTACAGGATAGTCCTTGAAACATACAAAGGTTGTATTAAAGCTCTCTGGCAATTGAAGGAAAATAACTCCGTTTTCCTCTTCCTTGGAATGGTATTGAGAGATAGAGGATTGAGACGTACCTGGACTAAATCAGGGTCCGATAAGCTTATCATCACCCTACTCGATTCTTTCCTTCTTTTATGCATGTACAGTGCAGACGGGGAGCTCTATGAAATACTTTTGAAATGGTGGAATGGTAGCCAAGATATTTTTAACTCTTATCTTTCAGGTAGTCTTCAAATAGATAATGACTCATTCCAAGAAAGAAAAGTAGATGTTAAAGTTTCGGCAGAGTATGAAGATAATCCAGGTACTGTTTTTTCTGGTTCCACAATGCCGCCTTCATTAAAACCTCATGAATCAAACCTGAATACTACACCAAGAGAAGCGCCTCTTCGAGGAAAGAGCTATGAGATCAACTATCATGCTTCAACTTTGGTTGAAATTCCTGGGAAAACAATCTCAAAACCAGCTAGCGACGAACCAACTAAATTTGCTCCAGCTAGTCGCTTAAAAAACCATAAATTTGATGGTCCCCCCGACTGCATTGATGAGGATGGTATCTTCAATAGCGGAGGAGTTGATAAATCTCCTGAAAAAGTTGTTTATGATGGTTATTTCATTAGTAAAAACATTATTCAGGATACAAATTTGCCTGAAGTATTGCCTTCGTATCCTACTGTAGATATATCACCAGTTCCTCATATCGCCCCTCCACTTCTACAAGACTCTTGCAGGCTGTGTTCGCAAGCGCCCCTCAATGTAAATGAAGAAGGCTTCTTTTTTAATCGTATGGAGCATGAGAATTGCGACGCCATACCCCCACTCTCCCTAATTAATGAGCGCCTCCGTTCCTCTAAGATACGTGTTTTGCTTTTTCAGGCTACGCTGACTAGCCACTTTCTGAAAGGCCTCTTGCCTGTTTGTTTGTGGGTGTACTTAAGTCGCAGCCTCTTATTGCCGAAACATCTTCACATGTGTCACTCTCTGCTAAACAGTACTATTTCACGATTTTCAACCAAAGCACCATCGAACGACAAAGAAGGGGAAGAGGAGTCTCTTTTAAAATCATGGTCTTCACTAAGAGGTTATCTGTATCCTACTGAGAAGGACTTCGAAGCTATAGATAATACAAGTTCAATACGGATATATCTTACGAAAATAGTGGAGGATTGCTGCCTGAATCTACCCAAAGAAGAAGATACAGAGGAAGATTTCATGCTTGGTGATCTTCTAAACGCAGAATTTAATTCGATGACTATACCAAATATTTTCTCCACGTCTAACCCATGGTTTTCCATTCCTGCCGTTAAAAATTCAATAATGTCTTCAGCAAAGTATTTGACAAGCCTCAACCTAGGAAAGATAGAAAACCTATTTAACCCTGAAATGAATAACATGCTGGGTGGATATAATAAGAACTTTATGCAGTCCAAACTGCAAGGAAGCAGCAGCAGGGAAAACATTACCAAATCTCTCCTTTCTCCTTCTGCTTTCACACTTCATTCCCACGAATCAAGAAAAATTATGGAAAAACTTTGGACTTTTATAGACGAAAAAAGAAAAGGAAAAAATAATGGGGAAGAGAAGTTAATATCGACTCCTGTACACAAGAAATCCACTACGGCTTTAACTGGAACACAGCATAAAAAAAAGAATGAGCCCTCTATCCCTGCTGCTATTAAAGTAGAATATTCTACGCGAAAGGATATATCTGAGAATCAATGGCAAGCTTTCAAACGAGAAAAGAGTAAGAGCTGTAGTATTGGAGCAGGCGAACATTCTGAAAATCTTGGGAATCAATATTCTCCTGTAGTTACACCAATTTCTGCTACGATGATACCGGAGCTTCTCAAGGTATTTGCAGACTTTCTGAACGATTTTTTTGTTTTTGGAAGGATATATTTAAAATTTTTCGACGAAGGGGGTGAAGGAGTACAAGGGTTTCCTTACCCACCACCTCACAGCCCTCGCCATTACTGCGGGTACTTTACATTTGATCATAGAGAAAAGTTTCTTAAATACATTGCCCAATCTATAGGCATGTTAGCAGCTTTTATACAAGGAACCGCAGGAGCTTTTATGATGAGGGGCATCCATCCTTCTATCCTTTTTGACTTAAAGACACAACCGATCAATTTGTTAGCAGATAAAAAGCCTGTTCCAATCTGTAAAAAATCACAATCTTCATACTGCTCCTATTTCGTGAGGGAGCGGGAGGCTAATTCAGATAAAGAGTATCCTGCTGAAGAGAGAGCTCAAGCAACAAATTCTGCAGTTCCTAGGGAGATGGGCATGGTGGATAAAGAGCATTTTACTGAACAGGGAACCACCCAAGCATTAAATTCTGAAGCTCATGTTGAGAATTTCAGTGATAATTGTCAGAGTCCTCCTTTGAAGCTAGCCAGCGACGATAAGACTCAGATTCCAGAAAAACTGCCCGATGCAACGGACATTGATGTAAATCCCAGGAATACTGGTATGACTAGGATTTTACTTGACGAAAGGCTGGCAATGCAAATTTGCAGGGTTATATGGCTGGCTTATGCTCGACTTGATAATCAGGTAAACTCTGAGTTCACTGCGATGCATCGACTGAGATCACTTGATTTGGATGGTAAGGCGGAAAAGCGGAGCAGGAGCAGGGTTGCTCAAGCAGTTACGCAGAAATCTCTAGGGTTGAATGAGGGAAATGTAGATGATATTGCTTCTCTCTTGCTTCCACTACAGCAAGAAGCTGCAGCAAGGAGGTACTCAAGCAGGAGCGATAGTAAAAAAAATTCTGAATCTGCCTCAGGCGCAGTATCTCCAAAGTCTGACCGCAATTCGTATCCTCCCATCGTCAAGTCGGCAATACTGCAACGTTTTCAATTTTTATTTGATGAAGAGGGGGGGAGGATGCAGATGGATGAACTTCCGGATCCAAAATTTGCTATAGAGTTGGAAAATGTGCTCGACTCTCTTGAGTTTACATTGATGTCTGTTCTTTACCGGAGCGAGCTTGAGTGCCTACCACGAACTGTCTGGTGTTGCAAGAGTGTACAGAGCTTTATAGATAATTGCAAGATATCTAATGCACACACAAATTGGATGGATGTTACTTGAATTTTCTTGTTCATATTATAGTCCTACTAGCTTCCGATAAGGCTTTTATGTACATTTTACTGCTATCGGGCCTGATTTTTCAGGTGCTTCTTGCATGGCTACTCGCCCCTGGTTGCTGTCCCTTTACTTTTATCAAGAAATCCATGTTTTTCTAGGTATGTCACCACCGTACCGTTTTTACTATATATATTTTACTTGAGAGGATGTGTGCCCCTTGCGAAACACCTGTTACTCGCATGAATACGGATTTTCCCCATTAGATAGCTACGAATAGCATGCAATGCTATTACTACAGCGAATGATATTGGGCTATAAGTAGTGCCCTGGTTGATCCAGATGCAGCGTGAATTGATGAAAAAGTACCGCTTTTCGTAAATTCTAAACGATTTTACGCTGAAAGTTAAGCTACCGGTTACGCGGTAACCCGCCGCATTTTATGCAATTGGCGAGTAAACATACTTGTGTATGCAGACTGAAAAGAAATTATAGTTACAAGCTAGCGTAATTATACTAAGATTCTGGTAATAACCCATAAGTAAGAAAAAGTTAACACTTATCATATGGGAAGTTTAAGCTCCTGCAAAGCAAACAAACCTGAGCACGCTCTCTGCTTTGGGTAAATTCTTTCATACTGACTAACAAGTGGGATAACTTGATTTTTAGTTACCCTTGCAAGCCCTGCGTTAAAGCCTAATGCTTTTGAGACTGAAAATTTGCTCAGCTAAAAAAGCTCATTTTTTTTTAAGAAATACGTAGTTTTACCGGAATGGACTATTACGGATTTGAACCCAACCTCTATGTAAAATTGATGACTAAGCAGCACCGCGCTAGGGGGAGAAGCAATGACCGCTTATGGAGAGGTGAACAGGTTGAATATAAGGAACTTCCAAAATGTGCATGCTAGATGATGTTAAGATTACACTTTGCATTGAAAAAAGTCTAATTTGGTAGACTTAGTACGCTTGGCGGATAACTCGTATTGCGTGCAGCTTTCTCAGAATTACAAATTGGTTCCTTCAGTCCAGAATTCGAAAAAAAATTCTGCAGCTCATTTTTTAGACTAGGCCCCACTGTCGAAAGTTGGGATAATATTTTACACCGCTCTAGACAACTGTACTTTTCGGCACGGCGAGGCAAGAAGAGACAAACAAAATCCCCTCTCGCAAGAGGAAACATTAGGCAAAAATACCAGAAAGCGAGCAGTAGCCGCGCTAATAGCGTAGAATTTTGTTCCCCTAACTAATATGCGCTAGACAATGCTTTAAAAAATTAATAGGTTAAGCTTTGCGCGCTGAATTTTATTGTCCGGCATAATAGGCCAGCAGTTATGTTGATAGCTTCGCCTTATGGTACTTAGATATTTATGGACTCTTAACTTTTTGAAGTCCAAAAAACATAAAAGTTTTCACCATCATGCCGTCATAAAAATGCGGGCTTTGGCTCTCCGCCTCGATTATGCTAGAATACGATTACAAAGCATACCTGAAATACCAGCCATCATATCTTAAAAAAATAAGAGGCGCATGCAACATCTACATATACATTTTTGCGCGTTCCATATTTGGTACTGGAAGAGCAAGGAGCCGCTTTACGCCGAGATAAATATGGTCGTTGGCACCACTGCAATGAACTGTAGTAACTTCAGCGCATCGGTATCAAGATAAGTCTCCGCTAGATCTGCAGGTAGGCCTATTCAAGTGAGCTTTTACATCTTCATGAGTAATCGTTACTTAATAAAAATGCGATGTCACGGCTAAAACCATAATCTGCTCCATGCAAAAAGTTAGAAGTACCCGGTAAACCATACGATTAGATGTTTTACTGCCTAAATCAACGTTTCCTTACTACCGCCCCTCCCTGAGCGTAACTATATTCTCGTATAGTATACGTGAGAAGCCCTCTAAGAATCCTCAAAACTAAGTTTGCCGATGTGAATCCACTGCTTAGTCATCAATTATTCATCATAACATTACTTTTCATGAGCGACTGGCTACGAAGGCAACTAAGGCTGCGCCTTTGCCTGATCCATCATCGGTAGGAATAAGTTTAACATCACATTTCTTTCCAGCACTTTCAATCAGGGAGCTAATACCGCAAGTAACCCTCTCAAAATAAAATTCGTTCTTTAAGATGAGGGACCCATCAACTCCAATAGAAAGACGACTAATTTCAGGAGAGTAAGTCTGTAGGAATGGAGTAGGAAGAAAATTGGATTGCAGCACGCTTGGAATGGAGGTTTGGCCGTAGAATACAAAAAATGAATATGAAAAAATTGAATGCGTATTTCTATTGATAGAAAAATCATATAATGAATGATGCATATCATTTATTGATGAATTTTTCATAGAAAATCAAGAAAAAACAACCATTCACATAAAAAATTGTGTAAACAAATACATTACTGATAATAGGCTGAGATTAGTAGGAGTTATCTCACAATTGCATCTATAAATATACCCTTCTATGAAGTGATTTGCAAAAAATTTGAAAGAACGCGCGCGAAAACTGTGATAAGAAAAAAAAAAGACTTGCTGTAAGCATTTTTCTCTACATATATCAGCAGGCTATTTTAAAGGTTTATCACGCATAGATGCTGCTTCTTTAATGAGATTAAAAGATTTCGAGCATCCTTTTTTAGTTCGTGCATAAAAGAGAAGATCTGCTTTGTGCATGCCCCTAGCGTAGATTCGTGCCTATCAGCACTGCAAAACACTCGAAAAAATGCTCGATATAGCAATTTTTTAAGAGAAACTTATTAAGGTAAGGAAGAATCACGCGAAAATAAGATTTAAAAATGGGAAAAGACATAAAATTTCGGAGTTCTCGCAGTGATAAAAGCTAAATTTAAAACAAAAAATGTAAAAGCTTCGACCATACATCTCGGGAGTATCATCTTGTATCAAAAAGACGGCTCTAATAGCAGCAAGAAGCGTAAAATCACAAGGAAACACCAACTATAAACCAGAGTATAACAAAACAGTTTTATTCAACCAACAAGAAATTCAAGCAGCTACTAAAGGTAGGAAAAACGCATCAACTAGGCAATATTACGCCGAAAAAAAAATTTCTCAAGTTTCGCCTACTATTATTCGCAGAACAGTAGCTGCAAGGGAGCAGCTAATAAGGTCAGCTGATCTATTGAAAATAGCCAAAGAAAGCGCCTTCAAAATATTGACAGTGGAAGACGGCAAAATTCTTTTCATAGTATTAACTATATTGGAGGAAGTTGGATTAGAGGTTTCCAGGGTTGCCAGTGCTGCAGCATCCTTTGTATCTAAGATGTAGGTTCTGGTTATGAGGACAAATATTAAGCGCATGTAACGATAGAAAAGGAGAGCTCTAAAGAAAAAGATTTAAGTGAGGACTAGACAGCATAGTCAAACGAAATAAATTAGAGGCTACAAATGAAGCCTACGAAATGAGCTGAAAAATACCAACTACGAATAGAAAACAAAAACGATTTGAACAGTAAATAAAGCGAAAAAATTGCAATAAAATGGAAGAAGTATTCGAGAAAGGGAAATTGAGAGCAGGAGCATTCGTACTGAATAAATGAGAAAGTGCAAAAAACATTCTTTACCGATCAAATTTCCACAAAAAAAAGGATTTTATGCTAGAAAAATGCTTGTTACATCATAAGCTGAAAGGTATTCCAGTAAAAACCCACGTGTCATTCATAGCGAACCTAGCTAAACTCGCTCATTCATATTGTAGTTCACTTGTACAAGATGTTCTTTGGAGATATCTTAGAATTGAAAGTTTAATCAACCTCAAAGAAAATAAAGCTATTCACAAAATTTTGCAAAAGACACAGCTTCCCAGAGCATATCCATGGCCAAGAGTACAACTACAACAGCCAAAGAAAAAGAGAGAAAATGCGTTATTAGGTAATACGTCAAACTGCATCAATAATAGTCATGAAAGCAAAACTAAAAAAAGCGCTTGTAACACAGAACACACACTACAACGTATAGTTGAATTATCCAAAATATTAAGCTCTGATTTATTATTAAGCTACAAGTACAAAAACTTCATCTTCAAACAAATTCATTGTAATTTTAGCAACTAGAAATTCATTTTTTATAGGTTTTTTTCCTTACAAAAAATGCAATCCTCATGCTAAAATCCATTACAGCAAACAACCTAAAAGAATCATCTTTACACAAGAAAAAAAGAAAAAAAAATTTCTAAAAGAAGTCGTGAACTCCAGATATTATAATATCTCCGAAAAACCATAAAATACTTATACGCAACTAAATTGCTTATCTTAGGTAAAGAGAAGAGCAAAAACACACAAAAAGTATCCAAAAAATAAACGGTAAAATCAATATTCAACATCTCAGAGACGCACAACTGCAATGATAGAAGGAGTCTTTCCTCCAGAAAAAAAAGGCAAACAAGAACAAAATTTTTCCCGCAATTCATTAGATTTCATAAATGCAACCAATGAACAAAAAAATTGATTTCACAAAAACTACATTTAAACTAGAAATTAACTGAATTAGCACAAAAACTAAGCAAAAAATTGGATAACCTATCTTCAAAAAACCCTCTAAAAACTAATGGTAGCACCAAAAAAAATTCCAACGGGAATCATGCAAACTTTGCGAGCTTTTGTAGACATAAAAAAACAAAAGATTTCACCAAGAAGGAAAAAAAGTCAAAGCTTCACTCCAATAGTGACAATGCGATATTCTATGTGAATTCCAGCCTACTTAAAAGTGGGAAAAACTTCATTTTTTCAAGGTTTTATTAGGCGATAACTGCTTCCATATATGAGACTACAAAAGCTCAGGTCACGGGCTTAAAAGAAAGTAAAAATAAAACACACACACACAGAGACGTCGAATTTTAGTGAAGTTAAAGTCGTCAGCATCAACGCGTACAAGGCCAAATACTAATAATACTTACTCCAACAAATCTAAGACAGCTGGATCATCTAGTTTCATGCAATATTTTTGCACCAATTCTCCTATATATCTACCAGAGACCAACTTCTCAAACGATTGGCCGCCAGGATTACTAGATGATCTATCCAGCTGAGAATAGCATCATTAAAAAGTATCAAAAGATTATAAACAAGAAGTGACATTTAAGCTAAAATCTTGATGCATTAGCACACACATCCATTGATGAATAGACTATAGTCAAGGAAGCTTTTTTGATGAGTAGAATTACTCGCTGTTAAACGCAGAATCAAGAGCAAGAAGCTAATGTATGCCAAAGGTTTTTCTATCCACAAAAAAAGATTTTTCTGTTGGTGCCTTGCTGGGAAATACGTACAAAAAACACACACAAATGATCTCTTCTTCAGTCAAAAATCATATCATCGTGACGATAGCATATTATCCTCCTTCAAACTGTGCAGATTACAGGAAATCTGCGTGACAGCGAGCTCAAATGTTGAAGGATCTTTTAGGGCTTTTACGTAGAAAAAGTAAAATTTTACTGTTCAGCTAAGCTGAAAAATGGTATGCTGTGAATATATCCTTCGCTACTGCTCCAAGATTCGCTAGTGGCACCATAATCTTTGCAGCAAGAGATAGCATAGATTTAACGAGTTAAATGAACAAACATAGCAGCAGCTTTACATCACGAAAAAGCTTCCCAAATTTTCGCAGAAAAAAAAGATTAAATCCCCCACAGTCAACATGCAGATTAGCACATGAAAAGCACCTTTTGAACCTTGCTGAAACACTTACACACAATGAAAAAAATAGGATTTTAAAGCAGAAAAATGCCATTACAAAACAAATTTTGGATTTGCAATTTTAAACACTTTAAGGTAGCTTCAAAAAATGAATGAAAAAACAAGCAAATATATCAAAATTTGAAGAAAATCAAAAACGAATAGTATTGAAATGTGAATTTTATCTTGAGGTGCTAATTTTAACAAAAAACGTTTCCTATGGATAGGAATGTTTGGACATACTACTACGCTCTTTATTATCTAGAAACCAGCAGCAAAGTGAAGCTTCCCAGCGTATGGATTCCCAACAAAAAAGATATACTATTTTTCTTGGACTGCAGCTAATATCTTGAACCAAATATTCATATTTTACGGCAAAAAATTGCTCAACATGAGATTCCCCTGTGTGCGAATATGATTTGATAAATATCCAATACTAATAGTTATAGAGTCTGCTGATTCCTCCCATATTTCTCCGCTTGATGCTAGCGGAAAAGTTCGAAAATTACGGCATTTTACGCTTTAATTTCCAAGCTTTTCTTCGGATAAGCGGGAGTCGTCCGCAGCTACACATTGTAGTACCTCTAATAGATAATATCTTAGCAAAAATTACATTACATATACAGCGTGGCTATGCAGAAAAACATCGGAATTGAAGATTGCAGAATACTGCACACTTCATTAATATAAAGGTGAATGATTTGTATGTTTGAGAGTAAGTTTGACGCAAAGAGAGACTTTTTTCAAAAATATTAAAAATTGCAGGAAAAGGATTATAATCCATCATCTTCAGCTTTGTAAATACACCCCATCACTACTAGCTACATCACTCCCAAAGTATCTTTTATCTTCCTAAAGCTACACACACAAGCAATACTACCTAAGATATTGCGAGAGAATCTGCTATCTTCCAAAAGCTATGCCTTATGTATGTACCTCAATATCCACTTCATTGCGAGGGAGAATAGGGTCAAAAAAGCTACCGTATTCTAAGTTAATAACATTCCCTTTATAGTTAAATTCTTGCGCCATAGGCTCGTAGTAGCAGACATTAGACCCAGTCCCTAGGATTAGACCAATCAAGCAATCTGGGTCGTCTTCTGATTTTTGATACGCACACGAAATTAGCGTACCCACCTGGCCACATTTATCGATACAAAATTTTTTGGACTTTTCACACACTATATACATGAAGAAGCAGTGAAGTGTATACAGTGATTTAACGATTTATCACCCAAAGCTATAGGCATGTGTGTTGATGAAAGCTTAGAAATATATGAGAGAATCATAGTCTCTGCAATATGACTATGTGCTGCTAGTAGTCTTACTCTGAGAATCTAAAGAGTTGAAAAAGTTTGGATCACGTGGATATTTAGTGTTTCACATACACAATGGCGCTTTATAGTATATTTTTTTAGCCAGAAAAGACTTTCATTTAGTAGCAATAGGAAGAGAAGGTACATTGTATTATATTGAAGTGTAGAGCTGTACAGTAATTTTTAATCTGGGGTAGAAATGTGTGTGTGGGTGGGGTATGTGTGTGGGCGGTTGGGTGTGTGGGTGAGCCTGTGTGTGTATGTGGGTGAGCATGTCTGTGTATTTGTGGGTGGATATGCCTGTGTGTTGGTATGTCTAATTTCTTTGCGTCTTTCACGGGTATTACGATTCTCATTTTATGTACATTGACATCCTTTCATAGTATTAGATTTGTTTCGCAATCGCGTCATAATTTTCTTATAATAAAACTAACGATACTATTTCATATCTTCACAAAAATCAGATTTTCTTTGGTATATACGAACCATTTAAACATGCTCATATACCTTAAAACAGAAGCAACTACTTCCATAAAATTTCTTGCTTAATAGGCAAATAATGTATAAATTCATTCATCTTCAAAAATACTAGAAGAAATGCGATTTTAATCGTCAAAAAACCAGCTTATCCCTAAATTACTTAAGCACACACCAGCATAAAGCCGAAATACCAGCAAATTACACGTTAAATTCTGTTTCTGCGGGAAAAAAAGATTGAAAAGACAAAAATCAAAATCAACTGCAAAAACCGCGTCATCGAAGCAAACGTTGCAGTTTCAAGCAATGCTTTACGCACACAGCAGCGAATGAGTGTTACGATGAAGATGATGATCGCAGTAACAAAATTTTGAAGAAGAAACTCACTGCCAAAAAGATTGAAAATATAAGGAAAAACTTCAAACTTCCTGAGTACTACATTAACTGTTTCCAGTAAATACCATTCAACTAAAATTTTAATGAAAAAAACTATCTTAATGATTGGGCTAATACCACTGCTTATGCATAGATAAGAAGGTCAACGTTTGAAAAAGCAGAAACCCATACAATACTGAGTTATTTGTTTTTCAAAAAATTTTAAAAGGAAATGATAAAGCCTAAAACAGCTCTAATTAGAGTTGAAAATTACACACACACACACACACGCAGCAAAAATAATAATTTTACACCACAGCACAAACTACTACTGCTATATAATTGATAAGTAAAGCTTTTAAGCCTATTGCGGATAAAGCAGGAAGATTAGTACAAATGAATGCTGCCTCTTCTCAATCTTGCAATTTCTAAAGCATACTAGCTAAAGCAACAAAGAAAAAAAGAAAGAAAACACACACACATATATATATACACACACAAGATATGGAAAGGAAAAGTTACAGCAATCTCCAGCTCACCGTATCATTTATAACTGCAAACACCCTTGCGGGAATAGAGTGCCTTAAGAAAGCTTCTTGGAGCATTTTTGCTACATCTTTTCCCTCTACTTTACATTCTGTTGCCCTTCCAGTTTCAATCTCTTTCGTCCAAGTTATAAGTCGAGCAGCATTCAAGCTCTAAAAAGCATAATAACCATATCCTTTGCATTTCTCGCGCGCACTTGGTTAAAGCATATTTCACTCATTGAAAAACCTTAAAAATCCCTAAAATAGGATCAAACTAATAAGTGAGTGTGTTGCGTATCTTTGAAGTCTTGAGAAAAACGACGGCTGATATTGTATAGCGAGTAGCACCTTTTCATCTGCATACCAGTTGGAAATTGAGGAGTGTGTTTGTTAGGGTGCTAATTATAGAGCTTTTTAGAAGCATATAAAAATAGCAGAGCGAGGATTTTCTTTTAAAAATGCTTCAGAAGCTTCCACACACTTAAAACTTCTACACAATTCACAGGTTTGCACACACTACAAACTTCAATTTTCCCAGCACTGCCACCCTTAAGAGGCCATAATCGCACAATTTCAAAGATGAATAGTATATATATAGTTCTCTCTCTCTCCTTCAAAGAACAAAGAAAATGGCTTGCAGCGATATTCTTCATCACAAATCAACTCTAATGCAATCTATATCTCTCAACAAGGCCCTTTTGCATGTAAAAGCGAATCAAACAAAAAAATATCTGAACTTTTTCCAGAAAAAAAGCTCCACAATGTTATGAAACTCAGAGCAATCACTAATAAAATATGTGGCTAACTCTCTTTGAAAACTTTTCCCCAAAAAAACTCCAAATTCTCATCAAACTCAGAGGAATATCTCAACCAGCATAAGGCTAACTCTCTTTCCACTACAAAAAAAATCATCCGATAAACTCTATACACCATATCAGATGGTTCAAATGCTTTTAAAGTAAAATCTTCACTTAAAACTTCTTCACTACCTCTTGAAGACACGGAAAAGAAAAGGTAAAGCCTAAAGGTACTACAGCAGGATTATTTTCAGCATTCATGCTGCACTCCATCGGCGTGTCTTCACGATGATCTATGAGATCTTTCAGTTGGAGGGAAAATCGATCAAATAGGTGTGTTCCTGGTACCTCTGCATGAACTAGACCTTCCGGACAATGGCCTTGAAATGACTCTTTCAGGCTAAAAAATGAAGTGAAATGGAAATAAAAATATATTACAGTAAGTGATGAAACAGAGCAAGAGAAAAGCAAAACAAAATTTTCTGCCTATAGAGCAATTCAAAATAGCATTCACAGCATATTCTTATTTCAAATACTCATTTTTAATTGCTTACAAAACATTCTCTAATAAAAGGAAAAACTCAGAAAAAAGCGATTTTTGAAAAGAAAAAAGAGTAAAAACATCAAAGCAGGGGGGTGCGCGAGACAGTTAAAGAGTGAAGAAAAAGGAAAAAATACTGCATGATAGAAATTCAAGATTGGAAAAAAGTGAAAGAGTTAAAAATCAACAGAAAATAAATTGAACAGAAGTGTGAAAAACATCCAAATTTAACAAAAACAGCGAAAAAAACATTATTTCAACCAAATATATACCAATAGCGATCTTCAATAAGCAGGAATTGAAAAAACAGCACATCTTGAGGTATTTTTCCACATTTTCACCCCTTTTTCTAATGATTTCAAGAAATTTCAACATACTTTCCCAAGAATAAAGCTACGGCAAGGAGAATATCAATTTTTCTTAAGTTTCTTCTAACACAAGCTTCTTATCAGGCTCCACTTTTTTTTTTAATAATAATAATCTAATCATTGAAAGCTTCATGCTACAAAAGAATTAAAACGAGAATTACGTTAGAAAAAGTCCAAAATTACACTAGTAAAACGCACTGAATTCGCTTCATTTTATGCAAAAAATCACTCTTTAAGCAATGAAAATAAACTAAATGAAGAGAAACGTTATAATGACAAACACAGTGGCAACATAGCTTGATAAGGTTGGAATCAAAATTACCAGCATCTTCACACACTTATTTCACGCTCTTTTGATGCAATCAAAAAATAAAAGCTTAACCAAGCCTTCTCGCAAGCACTTCATTAGGTTTATAAAAATCCCGCTTCATACTGTAAAAACCCATCAGAGGAGGAAGAACTTGACACCAAAAAAAATTTTATCCAAGGAATTTTTCAAATACTTTCACGCAAACTCGCGAATCTACAGAAATATCAAGAAATTCTACGTGTGTGCATGCCAAACTCCTGTAGCAACTACATTGAAGCTTTAAGCTCCCCTTTCCCTCTCGCAAAGGCTATGTTAAAACCCGCCAGTCGAATATTATTATAAGAGATTATTCTCATTGAATTTTTTCTGCAGGCTACTTCTTCTTTTGTGTGTCAGATCACGCCTATAGGGTTTCTTCTCCTTTTCACAATTACCTTGCCGAGTTTTGAAATATTTCTATTCTTCCTTTCCCACACAAGACAGCCTTCACTGCTCTGAAGTTTGAGCCTCCAAAGTCAAGCCCATAGCAAACCTGCAAAAAGCAGCTCCAAATTTTTGATAAAAAATGAGTTTTCTGAGGAGAAAATGTAATAAAAAAACTAAAGATAAACTACGAGGTTGCAGATTTTCAAGCACACAAGATCATGAATCAAAGCAATCGACACAATGTAGATATGGCAGCGAACACATACATGCACTGATACACACGCAAATCCACACAGGCACAATTAAATCAATTAGCTCTAGTATTTTAAAGCTTTGGTTTACCCCGGTTTCCTTCCCAGAGGGGATATTAGTGATGCAAGAGTCCAGCATCTTCAAAGAGCAGATTGAAACATCTTCACCTGGGATGCCTCCATTCTTATGAATTAGCAGACCCTGTACATATGTTACAAACACACAAGAGCTTCATCAAAGAAACCATAGAAAACAGACACTAAGCCCTCCTTTAAAATAAAAAAAGTAAATGATACAACAAAAATCTGTAGGAAAAAAACAGTACCAATTTTATTTGTAGTCTGGTAGGAGAGCTGCACACATACACACTCGGGGGTAGAGTAGTTTCTCTATTGTGATTCAGTCTTCATATTCACACGCACGCACACACACACACAAGTATAATAGATGAAAAAAACGACATTCAAAAGGTTGTATCTACCTCATGAAAAGCTCACAAAAGAGATTTCTAAAGTAAGTCCAGCAACCCCTAAGTAAATCAGAAAGAGCAGAGAGCATAGAGAAGACCTTTATACCTTAAAAAATAGGCCTGTTTACACACGTACTGTGGCTTTTTCAAATCAAAAATATCGGAAATAGTCTATTTCTTTGATTTCATCATTACCATACCCTCTACTCATAGAAATTAATTTTTTCAGGGTTAAAACAACTACACCGAGGAATAGCGTATAAGCTGAGGGAGGAATTATATGTATGCATACTTTTGTGAAGAAGTTATCAATCTCAGGTAAAGAATAGGAAAACAGCACCAAATACTGCTTACCACATCATGGTAGCTCAAAAAAACAAAACTCTGTGTACGATCTTGCTCAACTTCTGGTACAAGAGATGCACCCTCTCTCGTCCTTACTACATAGAGGGTTCTACTTTCAAGTCTCAATATATAGAAAACTCTGCATTTACTGGTAATAACTTTGCACAAGTATCTAATGAAGAGAAAGTACTCAAATATAATAGTGGGGAATTTCATTTAACTCTGCTATAATTTTACGTAGAAATAAAGCTCCGGTACTTCAAGGATATTTTCTTTATAAATAGCAGATATAAGTATAACATCAAAATTGAAGTTAAAACAGTCAAAGAGGCTGGTTTTTAAGATAAAAAAAGACTCATTACTCTTCTCTACACGCCACCGTAAAGAGTTAAGATATATTTATGATTATAATAGACCAGGGAGAACAAATATCATGTATAAAAAAAATCTACAATTAAGTGAAAACAATGGTATATAACTAAACAGTCCAAAAATCGTACACCAAATTTCATTTTCCCATAAAAAAATCAAAAGGATTTAATTTTTCCACGCTACATTGTGCAATCGCTTCATTTATCATCATTAAACTACTATGAACTAATAGAACGCTTTCGTAAACATTGCATAAGAGCTGCTCTTGAAGAAGGCTTAGTGGCTGGTGGAGGTATCACTTCATTTTATGCAAGTAAAGAATTATATAGTTTAAAGCTAGATAATGGATATTCTCATAAAAACAGCTTGCAAATCCTCATGAGACACACATAGCGAAGAAAAAAAGCAAATCAATCTATGCAATTTACTTGGGATAAGTGTCTCTGAAATGCCTGGCAGATCTTAATCATGAGAACTTTTGAAAGCTCCAAAGACTCCACCAACTTCTGAAGATTAAAGAGTTTCATATCAGTAGGGTCGGCGAGTGGTTAGAAAGGCAAAGAAATATTAATATGAGGTATGCTGTATAAAGCTTCTACTTCGCCTCAAATAGTAGAAAAAAAAACAAATAAAAAGCTAGAAGGTATGCATGTATATTTTAATTGAAACTAGAGCGACTACAGTATGGTGCTTCTACACAATTCATTATTGTGAGTATTACTTCATTGAGTTATTTGCCCAGCATGGAGGGTGATTGAAACCGGAAGACATTTAATGAAGCTTAGCGAAAAGAAAGTATGCACTCTCTACTATGGATTCCTCTAAAAAAAAATTCCAAGATTAAGCTGTAGAACAAAATTTCTTACTTGATGGAGAGAAAGAAAAAGCAAAAAAAATTTATAAGGGAATGTTGAAGAGTATATTTCGTACGGGGCGGAAAAGAGGCTCACTTCTAGGACTTCACTTATCATCACGACTCATCAATTTTCAATCCAAGGATATACAAAAATACAGTTGAAGATTTCTTCAATAAAAAGACACTTCTAGGACGTCATTCATCATCACAGCTCATCAATTTTCAATCCAAAGATAAACAAAAACGCACATGAAGATTTCTGTAAAAAAAGTTGCACTAAAAGCCAGCTTATTCCCAATATACAAAACCAGGCAGGGAGATTCTCACATTCAAGGGAAAACAAAGAAGCTTCTTCAAATACACCCAAAATTTCCTGTGAACACCGAAAACACTCCTAGTATGATATCGATTATTCCCTATTAAACAGGTTCCCAATGGAACTTGCCATTAGAACCGCTCAGTCTTTGAAAACAAGTGCTAATTCACTGGAATTTATACATTCTCCCACCGTATTGTGAAAAAATGCAAGTCCAAAAAAAGCTAAAAAATGTTTGCTTACAGTAAGACGTGGATCCATTTTCGATTAGCTGGAAACTACAGCCTTCATATGCAGGTAGCAAGCCTAAGAAACACAGAAAAAATCACGTATTTCATTTAAGGATTCTGCAGTTGCACAAAAAGATTTTTTTAGAGAAAAGGCAGGCTGATTTTTAATACCAAAATGGAGTGTCTTGTTTCACAATTTATCAGACACTAGTGATATGCAAGGTACGAAACGTAGGACTAGCGCACGTTTTGGTGACATTAAGGTTCAACAACCCACTCCCGAACCTCAATAGCCTCTGGACTCAGTCAAGAGCAAGAACCCTAGTTCCAAAGATGTCTAGGAATTAGGCGCGCTAAAGCAAAGAGCAAGTGTAATTCTTCTACAAGGCATAAGCATATTAGTGTTGATAAACAGGGGTGATCTAATTCGGATCCTCAGAGCGATCCCACAGTCGCTTGCAGTGGATATGCACACTTAATGACGCATAGACACCAACAGGTGGTTTCTAAGCAACCCAGACTACTAGAGTATACCAGCCTTCTTGATTTTGCCCTTGGAAGGAGATAAGTATATATGGAGGTACCGTTTTAGTTTGGCTGAAGGGGGACTATGGAAAATCCGCGTACTTTCTCTGCAAAACGAGATATTCGTGCTCCTTACAGCTTTATGGTCATATAATCATTAGGGGAAATGTTAGAGCTATGCGAGAATCTGAGGCTACCATGTCGCAAGCGGTTAAAGTCATTAGTAGCAAGCGCTTCAATGTGTTTTCTAATCATGGATGAGATACTCAAGCTACTACTTGGTGTTTTATCCGCCTATTCTTACATGTAGAAAGACGAGAGTGTATAGCTACGGCGAAAATCTAGCAAAGCTATGCAACTGTTACTGGAATTTTAGCTGCTTTATGATCCTCTGCAAAATCCTTTAGTTGAAATTTAATTGGTAATTTCTGTTATTTTTTTCGTTTTAACGTGGTAATTTATACACCCATAGCAGTAGAAATCTTCTGTAGAATACACCTAGCGACCCGAATTTTCTCATTTCCGAATCTCAATTATGAAGTATTAGTTTATTGATAACCTTCGCTGCGGGAAAGCATCTTTGCCGTAGTCATGAAAATGAAAAGATAGGCCCAAAAATGGGAGGAGCACATGTCGAAATTATTATTTTATTTTTGCTGTGAGCTCACATGTGAACACTGCAGTTATTTTGTTTGTTATCCAAATTTTTTTTTCGCACAATGGTTCATTGCGTTTGTATCGTTTGGCTATCAAATCTTTATACAGAGACGTCATAAATTATGACACCTCTAGACATCGAGCCAAAATCACTGTTTGTAGTGCAAGAAAGTTACGGTACAAGCAGCTTGCTTGCGCAATTTTTCGAGTTTTTATTAGCACGTGACGCGTATCACTGCCGGTCATACTTCTTAAGCGACCCACCCGTAATACGGAAATACCGTTATTTTCTTTTCAGGAAAATGAGCTCGCCTCATAAAGCGAAGTTAAGCGTAATAGGTAGACCAAAAGGAGTGCTTTTGGTGTACTGTAGCGGTTAGCTTTCGATAAAAAATAATGAACCAGAATGCCTTGCTATACCCTACTCATGTATTTCAGTGTCATGCTTTCTTTAAAGTTTCCTCTATACCACTTAGGGCTGCAGATAGCTCTCCTGTTGCTTGCCACGAGTCTGCTCCGTACCACTGTAGCACGCGCTAATATTTAAGCGAGAGGCACCAGGCGCACTTTCGCATAGTATTCTATGTCCTGCAAGCTTGTGCTTATATAGTGCACAGCTTTTAAAGGTAGGGCGGCAGCTTGTGTACTCTTTCAACAGGCATGACTTTTGAAATGAAGAAGTATGCATTATGCGGTAGCGATTACATGATTGCTGAGGTACCCAGCTGCCCATAGAGGCTTTATTACGGTCCCCCATATTTTTACACTGCATAAAGTGAATGGGACTTGGAGAGGCTACTAATTGAGCCTTATTCCTATTAGCGGTACCGTAAGGTAATGCCTGTAACTGCTTTAGCGTTGCAAGCTTTTCCTTCCTGGAGTTCGGGTCTGGCATGGCCAAGATACTATACAAGGAAGTGAGGAAGTCACTGCCACCGAGCCGACCACCCTTTATTCCTTCCGTGTTTGGTGGAAAGAGGCTCAAATTCGTACTAGCACAATTGCCGGTGGATTCATAACGAGCTTCTTTTGGGTGTAAGTCCTGATTCGAAATTATAGACCGGATTAGCGTGCTCTCCTCAGGTGCAAAGTCTTCTAGGAACTTGCGACAGTGCAGCACTGGAAAATCTTGTTGATATTTCCTAGATGCTGTAGATTGTGTACCGTATATTAGCTTTTTAAACTCCAAACCTGGGATGCTTGTGCTAGACGCCTGTTTGCAATTAGTTTCCTGGGTAGAAATGCCTGATATATTATCATTGCAAACACCTTGGTACCTACAAGTCATAGAGCCATTAGTAGTTAACCGGCTATCCAAGATGTGGTTCGGGTAGCTTTCTAAAGACTTATCATATTGTTCATGAGGCACTACGGAACCGCTTGCAGCTTGAAACTTTGTCGATAATAATGAAGACCAATTCTGTTTAGCTTCTAAATCTTCCTTAAGTAATAGAATCGAATCCGTAGCACTGGCAGGAACAAAGTGGTTCTCAGATTGAGAGCTCGCCAGATTCGTAACTACTGAGGAGGCTTCTGCTGGCGTGTTTGCAGTCTCAAAACGATGAATTCTTCCATCAGATCGAGTGCCTGCTTTCACAGCTGTTATTTCCTGCAGGGCATCAGTCCCAACGTTATCATCAGATGCCGCTATAATTAAAGAAGTACCTTTAGTTTGCTCAGGAAAGCATTGCATTCTTGGTGCATTCTGTAAACCAGCATCTCCATCTGATACCTTGCTTGGCATTTTATCGTTTGATTTGCGCATCTCATCATTCAGCTCCTTTTCAGCCTCCAATATCTCTAAAAGCACGGCAAAGTTTGTTTGTTCGTCGACTGGAGCTTTCTTTTCATCTAGCTGAGTACGGCACGGTGCGCCGGCATTCCGTCTGACCTGTTTATCCCATCTATCGTCAGGACTCTCCTTCACACTAATTATGCTGTCAGTGTGGGATTCACAGGCTGCATCAAATTCCGCTGGTGCTTCTAGTCTGGAGTTGGCAGAGCCAGTGTCCAAGGGAAATACAGCAAACGATGAATTCTGACTACTTTTATCAGACTGTGAAAGTAAGTCTTTAGCAAAACTTTTCCTGTCATTTGTACTTCCATAATTGTTAAGGTAATCGGACTCAGTGCTTGCTTCTGAGATTTCATTCTTTGAATCAGAACTAGTACATGGGGTAGAGTTTCTAGGCTTTAAATCAGTGACGGCATATTGCCCCTTTTTTGAGAATTCAGCTTTTTCAAATAAGCCATTCCCTTTACAAGCATATTTAGAATTACAAGCTTTATTTAGACCATTATTTTGCAGCCATTCTAGTTGTGAATCAGTATGCAAGTTATGTTCGGTAATGTAGCAACAATCACTCCGCTTTTGGATACTCGCTTCCTTTTCGTGACGCTCTGCGACTGTCTTTCTACGACTGGATATTTTTCTGTCGGCGACTCTAGCTAGTTCGGTATCATCATCTTCTATACCCATACTGTATTCACGAACCTGCTGCTTTGAAGTGTGGGTTAAGCTTGGAAGTTTTTCACACGTTTCTCTAAGTCCTTCCATCACTTGTAGATGCTCTGCCTTCTGTTCATAAGCTGTCGCCTGAATTCTGTGAGGTTTATTAGTTCTTTGTGAAGAAGGGCTAGTATTGAACATTGCATTTTTGCTGTAAGCCTCGAAGCTGGTGTTGCTATTTTCTGTGCTTGCATTATCGGCACCACAAGCAATCTTTGACTGATGTTCACTGGCTCCGTACTTTGTGCAGGATGTTTGGAATTCGTGATATTTTGCGGTGTTCTTCGGAGAGACTGATGGCTTATCTGTGAACTTTATTAGGGAGAAATTTTCATCGTATAAAGTGTTATTTGAGTGGTCACGGCTACTTTCGTCATTAATGAAGTTTCCTTTCACTTGTGCTATACTGTTGGGCTTGCCGATATGATCGCTGCAACTCTTTACATTTTCAAGAATTGGTCGGTATTCAGCTTGTACGTCGCGTTGGTAGCTGCGAAGCCTTAATCCCGAAGTAGGATAGCGTAAATTTTTCCCCTCTAGCATTTCGAAGTTTTCATGCTTGGAATTTTCAGAGCCAAATGACTCTACTTGTTGGGGGCTGTCATTAGAAGTCTTAGAGTATTTTAGGACGCTTTGCATCCGATTATCCTTTTTTACCAGGCGCTTAGTTACCGTGAACAACTGGAAGGGTTCTTTGATGAGTAAGCTATCATGACATTTTTTTGGTTGGTACCCTTTGTAGCAGTCTTCTGAATGCAGCTTTAGATCTGAGATTGATCTGCTGTGTCGCAGAATTTTATTAGCACTTTTTTGGGTGGGTCTAGCATTACAGCTGTGATCTTGTGTTGTAGATAAAGATATTATGGGTGGGGCACTGCGGAGTCGGGTCAAACTGCCTTTTTTATGCTTATCTCTTGAGGCTTGCTCGCTATTAGTTGGATTTGACAATGCAGCTTGTAGGCTGATATTATTTTTGCAAGCAAATATGTTTTTTACATTAAGGATGCCACGCAGTTGCAAAGGATTTACTGTATCGTTTTCATCAGCTGTGAAAGATTTTCTGAAAATACTTGGACCTAGGCTTTTTTCAAATGTTCTTCTTGCTAGGGAATTTCTTTCCAATTTGTGCAATCGACATAAATTGGTGGTTGCTTCATTATCAAAGCTGCTTTGATTGTTAGATTCTTTATTCCTTGGAGATTTTGCTTCGAGGGATTGATCATCTATTCTAAGTAGCGATTTTTCTCTCTGTTCTGTTTTGTAGCGTAGTGGCAATGTACGTAATCTCATTCCATTAAGCTGATACGCTCGTTCACATTCATCAGAAGATATTTTGGGCGTTATTCTGGCTGCCCGGCGCCTAATTAAGCTTCTTTTTTCAGTGTTGAGATGTCGAACAGAGCTGCGTTCGAAAGGACTTCTCTTATAGTAGCCTTCCTGTGCAGCATACATTTTTCCACTTATTTCTGGTAAACTTGACTTTGAGGAGGAGCAGGAAGTGTAAGGGCTGTGCAGATCCATGGTAACTCTCCGTGCTGATTTCACTATCGGAGCATTTTCATATACATGGTCACAGTTATCAAGGACCTCGGTAGATCTGTATTCAGAATCATAGTCTGTGTTTGCGGCTGTCTTCTTCGCTTTGCACTTACCCTGTTGTAACACGGATTGGAGATTCTTTGAATCACTGATATTCTCTAAAGACGTCTGTTTTAATCTGGCTAAGCTATTATGGTTTTCATTTTGCTGCTGCACTGACAAATTATTTGGCGTAAGCGCTGAGTCCCTGAGTTCTTCTTGCTGCCTATTTGAGAGTTCAACTAAATTCTGAGCCCCTAAACCGTGAAGCGGCATCATTGTGGACTTTTTCTCTAGATTTAGCGGATGAGTTTTTTCAGTAACACTTATAGAATTGTTCGTGCTAAATTGCTCCGGATGATCACTCATGCTACCAGAATACAAGGTATTGGCTGTGTGGTTATGCTGTGCATCTTGATACAAAGTAATTCGAACCCCGGTGGATCCTCTTGATTCACCTCTATTATTTGATTTCCTTTCAGTAATGGTGGCAGCTTCTATGCTATGCTGCCTGCTTTCGTAGCCCGATTTTGCCAATCCACTCTTTGAATTGAGATATGGAGCTTCTTTGCAGCTGCTAGACATTCTTAGATGTTGCTTTTTCATGCCGTGCTGCATGCGAGCATGTATTCTAGCTTCGCAGTGCGATGGGAAACCACGCCATGCCGCTCCAGAGGGTTTTACCATCGCTATTGGGCTGCTCTTACATGATTTCCCCACGTCGCCATTATCCGATGACTGACTACTCTTACTCCAGTCTTTATTTCTTAGGCAAGCATTCTGCGCATCATTAGGCCTATCATAATTATTGATTTTATTGAAACTCGCTGGTCCTGAGCGCAAATTACATGATACAGGCCTTTGCTCACTCAAACATCTCTCAATAGAGTGGGCCGACTTGAAAGTTTTACCCCATTCACCAGCTAATTTGCCTCTACAGACGTTGGACGCTACGTTAATGCTATTTCTGGGGGTAAGAAAGATGCCCTCGTCCGAAGAGGTCTCTTCTAATGATTCTAGAGACTGTTTATGCGACAATAATGGTTGTTTTAGTGGCTTCGAGGGCGTTCCTATATCTTGTTGGGGCGTTGAAACAGATAGAACTCCGTCTATTTTATTTTCTTGCCTTTGGAGAATTTTCTTGCGCCTTTCCTTACTCCAGGTTATATTGGAAGCTTCGTTCCCATCATTCATCCGGAGTGTGGGCATAAGATGATTTTGTTTCAGTGCGATTCCTAATGGTTCACTACAGACAGACTCAGCGCCTGAGGAAAGGTATCTTCCGCTCACCGGCATGCCACCGCCATATTCGGAGCTGAAGCAAAAGTTTATATGCTCATTTCCTATTCCCTTCTTTTGAATCAGAGATCCTCCGTATGCGTCGAATTTGTTCTCATCTTCTGATGTTGCAGCTGAGACATGCGGCATGGAATGTTTCGTAAATTCCTGCAGCTGCGGGAAATCATTAGCATATGTAGGAGAATTCTTGGAAGCACCTTCTGCTCTATCACCCGGTATTTTATGAATGTAACTTTTTATATTCCTTGCCCTGAAGGCTTTATCGCAGTTGGTTGTTTGATTTTTTATGTTTTTTCCATTTTTAGGTTCAATGTAGCTGTGAAGTAAGGTTATCCTAGCATGATGGGTATCGCTCATAACTTTGCAGCCTTCAGCTGCATTTTGGTTGTTCTGTTGGAGCTTTCTGGAAATATTAAAGGGTACATTCTCTTGTGGCTGCCAGAAAGATTCGTCTCTCCTTGTAGCTAAGCCGGCGGAAGTAGAACATAGGGGAGCTTCTCCTTCTCTGTTAGGCAAGATATAGTTTGGCTGATTTGAAGAGCGCTCTATGTTTGGAACTCTGCCTTTTAAGGTTACAGCACTGTTTCTCTTAGCTGTTTTTGTTAACTGAGCCGCTTGTGAACCATAAGCGCAACTTCCGAGCTCGGATACTATATCTACTGCTTTCGTGGACATTTCCTTCGTTTCTTTGTGAGAAACTGACTTGCAGAGGTTATTTAAGTCTTTTTCCAATCCTGTATGGGACTTTGAATAGGAGCTCAGCGATGCCTTGTGTGAAGCACCTGAGACTTCGTGAAAATCATACTCGTCTGTTGGCACAAGCATCTCAGTAGGCTTAAAATGCTTTAAGATTGAGATTGGTGCTGGAGTGCAAGAGTTTATTGTATTTAACGCCATATTATGTTTTTCAGGGTCAGGGGGTCCCACAAAGTGGCTACTCGAAATTTTGCATGGTCCTGCTAGCTTATTCGCGGACTGGTAACACGAATTTGAAGCATCAAAATACCGACATTCATTGTCTTGCGATCCTGCTGCGTCTGATACTTCAATTTTAACTTTCTCCCCTCCTACCATCACCTTACTAGCACTTTTAATTTGCTCCTCTTTTGCTGCTGAGGTAGTCCCCCTCATTATCCCTGATTGACAGGGTAGCTGTTCATATGCATGTTCTTCCTGCATGCATTCTTTTTCATGTAGCAACTCATCCATCATATTAACACGATCAAATTTTAGAGTATTACTGGTATAGGCGCAGCTTGAAAATCTTAATTTATCTTTAAGCAAAACTTCTTCTGGAGTTAAATTTGCAGGTTTTGTTAGCATGTCTTCATTATCCTCTGGCCAATTCACAGCTTTGTATTTCTTCCTCAAATCGAGGGTTGCATTATCTCGGTGCTTCGCTAGGTTATGTTGGTAATGATAAGATTTTTTGTCATCAAATGTATCCGTAGCATCTTCTTTGCAGCTTGATGTTTCTGCAGGAATATTTTTATTCATAAGCATGTAACTATTACTTAGAGCCCCTATACGGTCTGCAGTAATAGTGTGAGCTGTTTCTTTTTTGAGGTATGGCAAACTCAAATCGTCTTTTTTGTTGGAGTTGCCAGTGCTGGTGCGCATGTAGCAAGGCATCTCCTCTAAGCCTACATTATTATCACTGAAGCGAATGCTGGGTTTTAATGCGCCACTCCTTTCGACATCTTTAAAATTCTTAGAAGCATTGGCTGATGGATGCGTGCTCCTGTTCGCATCTACTCTTAGTTTATCAACCCCGCATGTCGTTTGCCTCGTAGTCCTGAATGGAGGATGTAAGGCAAAAATATCCTCTTGCTCATTCCGAGTATTAATTTTTTTGTCTTTTATATACTGGGAGTCCTGATTAAGTATATCGAAGTTTACATCCTTTCTGCGGTGCGTTTTTGTGCTTTCATATTGAAAGCCTCCATAGTTCAGCATGGTCTGTGGTTGTAGATGCTGCGGAAGAGGATCCTTCCATATTTTTGCGATTTTGCTCTGGATGCAATAATACTGTGTTGAATTATCATAATAGTTGCGGTATTCCCCATATTTTTTATATGCGGGATGTCCTTGGTACGCTGCTCGTGCTTGTAATGAAGGTTGTACCTTCCTCTTACTCTTGAGTTTCAAAGCGGGATTAACATCAGGGTATTGAGGTTGCGCCTTCGTTTCTTCTAATAAGAGAATAACACAAGGGGTTTTATTAAGCCGCAGAAGAAGCCGGAGGAAATTTCTCAAGCAAGAATGATATAATTAGACTCGGTAAGGTGAAATTTTCGCCTTTTAAATAGCTTAATAAACTGATTCTTTGGTTATTCACGCACTCGCGAATATTAAAGCATTGGCTGCTTTAGTTGTTCAAGTCTACAGAAAGACTATTTTTGAGTACTAGCAGAGAGGCCATGCATTTTATGTTTGTTTTTAACACGAGCTACATGCAGGCCTTGCAATGCTTGAAAGGATTCCTAGGTGGTACAGAACTACCGCTACTCATTAATTGCTCTGTCCATCAATTTTACTTTTCATACTCATTTGTAATGGAGTATTTTCGAGACAAATATTGTGCGCGTCATTAAGACCTGTATCCCCTTATAAGCTTGATTTTTGGAATTTTATTGCAAGAATCGTTTCCAATTCATAACATCTTACAATTGAGCTTCGCAAGTACTGTCGAGAGCTACCAAGAGTTCTGCTGAGTATCTTTCGTTGAGCTGCTTCACAGACGAATAATGCTTTACCAGGATTTTACCGCCTTGCTAACATATGTCGACGTGATCACATGCTCAAGATAAAGATTCAACCCTCATAAAAAGCCTTCATTGATTTGCGCTATGTGTAGGTAGACTTCTAAATGCAGCTTACGCACCTTTCGTGGGGTTTCCCCCTAAAGTTTCCGTGTGTGCGGAATCCCCTGCTCCGCTAGTGCCTTTTATTTCACTTACAACAATTCCTTCTGAACCACTACTACATTCTCCATCAAGCTTTTTATTAGGAGAATCTTTCGAAGTGGAGGCCTGAAGAAGTTTTTTACAATTTTTGGTTTGACATTTTACGTCATTGCACTTGGTCATCCTATTTTTTTAAGTATCTAAGTGCAACTAGTGCTAAAACAGCAGAAACAGTTGCATTGCTGGTTCTCTTACGCCAGGATATCATTGTAATAGCTCAAAGTCATATTTCCTAATGAATTCTAATTATAAATTAATTTTCTACGTTTTTTCACGTGGGTAATGCTCACTATCATCTCGTAACTCAGTAGCAATATTCAAAGGATTTCCGAGCTAAAACACACTGAATCGAAGTACTTAATTTGACCACTTGAATATTTTGGCATGGTTTATAACTTCTTGAGTTAAAATTGTACTTTCTGGGGACTAGTTATCAGATGCGGAGGTATAATACCAAATTTGATTTCATAGAAGAACACAAACTCTTAGTTTGGGTGTTCAGGAGGGCCCTAAATGCCGCCACCGTAATTTTAAGCTGAAGTGTGAACATGGCAAATATTTTTAGGCATGAAATGAGAGGAATACCTTTTGCGAATGCAGTTCCGATCCTGCAGTGACTTGCTCCTCATATCTTTCGGGATACTTTATTAAATCTTTTATTCCTGATTTTTCATATAGGCATATTTGAAAGTGTTTATGGCATAGTCAGATGTACCATGTGTGTTCCCTTTAGGTAAAAAGTTGTAGTTTTGACGTACATTCGATGTGGGCAAAAGCAGCCTCTTATCTCGCACTGTAGTTTCACATCCAAGAGTACAGCGTTAAAAGTAGTCGCGCTATTCTACACAAAAAGATTTTTATAACACGTCACACTATCAAATGGCGTACGTTACAAATAATAAATAGCGCCACTGTTCATTCACTCACAACGCAAAATCTTCGTCATAGGATAAATTTGGCTCTCAAGAACCATAAAAATATGCAATACTACAGGCAGGACTACATCCAGTTTTATAGCACTACCGTTTAGATACGATGCTTAATTTTTTTTCTAAGCTCTTCCTGGCTACTCTTACTGACTTCACATTGAAAAAATCTACCTTAGCACTTGGATGTCTCGTAGCACCAATGTAGATCAAACTGTGTAAATTTGCATGAAAAGCTCTGCTTTTTGGTATTCTATTGCTAGTTTAGGGATTTTTTTTCAAACACATAATCTTAAACTGCTTTGAGAATAAAGGGTCCAGTGAAAAGTAAAATTAGCTTCCTATCGCCAGTGCTAAAACGGTAATGCAATGAAAAACTCCGATGTATACAAAAGTTACAAAGGCTTGGATATCCACTTATGTTCCGCAGTGAAAGCATCAAAGTACCGGCGTTCAATTTTCAGCAAAATCATCATATACATAAAATGATCACGCATTTTTTTTAAAAAGATACGCTAAGCTTTTTCTGACCCGCCGTACTAAATCTCAATATGCATATAGTATAAGTGCCTATTTATAAATTTTTCGAAAATTTGGAGAGGCTTCTTCTGGTTTCATATTGCCACCATAATATTCGCGCAGTTAAGAATGCACATAATTTATGCATTCCAGCCACTTGTCGGCGTGAGTTAATCTCATATAAGCAAGGCTTATTGCGAACCAAGGAAAAGGCCACATTTATCGCTCATCGAAACTATACATTCGGGCTGCTTTCTAAAATTTTTAGGCCAAAAGCAGATTTTTAGTATACCACTATAAACGTCCTTATCTGCTATATATTAAGAAAGCACTCGAATTAATAAAACTCAGGCTTTTAAAATAGTGTAGCTGTTCTTTTTCTGCGCATCAAGGCCATAAATGAGTCGTGTACTTTAAATATGCCCGCTTGGTATATATTTATTCTATCTAGCTCATTCACATATTAGAATCGAAAAATTTTTGTCTTATGCAACTTTCTTAGGTTATGTTATATTGAGATAAATTTATTTTCAATATCACGATCGAAAATAGTAAATTTCTCTCATGCGGGTTATCTTCTGGATTAAAATAACGCTCTTCTCACGGCATCCGCACAAGGAGCTAGAACATGTTGGATACACTAGATATACAAATTGGATTAGCTGTACAGATGCGAATGAAGCTTGTCTTTCTTTTTTAACAGTAACTATTATTTTCCGCTGGTACTATTGCTGGTTGTAGGGCTTATAGACTTTTGTTTTAAAATGCTCATTTAGAGCATTTCCACTGGATTTACGTATATTGGAAGCTAAATTATAAAAATTTTTGCAATCAATTTTCGTTTTTCATTAGTGTATACGCTGTACAGGAGCCTGTTTTTGCTTTCTAAAAGTAATGATGGTAATTGACAGAGGATCCGAGTTTCACATCGAGCGACTACTTTATGAGTGCATGGGTTCCATAAAATGTTGAGGCCGCATGAAAAGCGATACAGAGGAAAATGAGGGGCATGGGCATATCTCTAGGAATTGCACATATGAATAAGCAAAGCATTGTAAAAAGAATGGCATTTCACTAGCTCCGGAAAGCGCTACGCGTAGTTTAGTACTCTGAAACATCTTAAAAACTCACCTTTATTTATTCCTTCATCAGACGCCGCAGTGCTATCGTCTGATGATTCAATGAAGGCGTTTTTGATACAAGTGCTACCATGATCCAAAGGCACCCTATAACTTCTCTGCATTCTTTGTAATGTACAGATATCTTGGGGAGCAGTACACATATGGGAACTTGCCGGAGAATTCAAATGAGGAAAAAAATTTGGAAGCACTACAACATTTCCCGAATTGTATCCACCCATAAAGCCTGGGGGATAGATGCTGTAGGGATCGATTTCACCCATACTCCTATAAATTATGACTTTCCTATCAGGAGGGCACGTGGCATAAGATCCTCCAGAAGGGAAATATTCACCCATAATGGGCAAAATTTCGCGCTCCCTAAGCAGTTGCAAACACGTAAGATGATTTCAATGTGGAAAATTTATCATATTGGTTGACGATTGAGCCTCTAGAAGCTTTTACAAACACCGCTTACCATAAAAAAGTGTTTCATGACTGGATCAACCTCAAGACTCTCAACGTGAATAACTCGCATAGCTGTGGAAACTGCCTGCATACAAAATTAACGCAATAACATCGCTATGAACATACTAAATAAGCCTTTTTTCGCCGGGAATCCTAAAATCATTGCGCCACAACAACTCAGTAATAGGAAAACATTAGCTTAAGCTAGCCCTATTTCTCCTTGCTATGGATGTAGAGCGTAGCCCAGCTACCCAGCTAAAAAAATTAGGTCTTTAGGCTGCCGTTCAAACAATGAAAAAGATTAGTCGTACTATGTCCCAGTGTGATTTGAACATATTAAGCAATCAGGGCTTTAATTGAGGAAAACACGGAGTGTGGTATATAAAACCTATAAGGCAAATTCAATGGGATAAATTTTTCGGAAAAGTTATTCTTACTTCGTAACTCTCGCAAGATAGTGCACTATTTTCATTGCTACACGTAAGCGGTGTTAATAAACTGAATAACCTCCATTTCGAAATCGTCATATAAAATTTTTACAGATGAGCAGAAATTCTTTTTTTTGAGGAATTGATAACGATTAATGCAGCTTGTTTTCTTGTGGAGTCATCAAATTGACAAAAAGTGCTCCCAAAACTATGCAATAGTAAAGCAACTAACTTCTGAAGGCACCCACAGTGCTCGCTTTTATCATAAAGACCCTAGGATCATTTTACTCTCTTTACTTCATTGGTGCTTAAAGTTTAGTACAACCTTGTTTGTGCATGCATTTTCAAGGTGTAAGCAATCGGGAAATTCATGTGATATAAAAACTAATGCTATATATCTTGCTTAAAGAAAAACATTTTTTAATGTTTTGAGCAAAAAGATGGGGTACTATCATGTTTGTACACAATAGCATAAGCTAATACTGTCGTTGTAGGTACCAATCGAGGTAGTTTCACAGAATTTTAAATTTAAGATTGGAAAATAGCACTTGAAAGAGTCTTATTAACAGACCTGAGAAGAGTTTTGCTGCAACTAGCCCATAGCACAATAGAAAAGGAGTCATCTATCGTAGAATACCACTAGCAGAAAATTGTAGCAGTGGGAACTCTTCCCTCTCGTTTTAACTATAGCTATTTATAACAGCTTTTTGAAATTTGCCTAGCGCTAAGAGTTACGATGATATGGAGGATGTCGGGGGATCAGGAGAGCATGCAATAAAAGCTGATAATATAGATGGTAATGAAAGGCTACTATAATCCTGAATTAAGCTTAATAATACGCATAGAGGTTGAGTCGTAACTCTAACGTTACAACTATCAAGTTTTCCTGCGCCAGAATTTCGGCACATTAATAATGGGTATTAATGCTTGAGCTAAACATAAAACGGGTATTTCCCTCGTTCTTCACAGTTCTAGCAATTGAATAGGAAGTTGACATAAATGCTAGAGAATATTTCATAATGGGGAAAACCTCGGAAAACTGGCTTTGGAAGAAAAAACGCGAACACCGAGTACTACTGATTATTTCGTTACAATGCACTATAGGTAGTTCCCATAAGAAGGCTGAGCCCTCATCAGGTGAACCAGCGATAATATTACTGATTAAACTCATATCTTGTATACAAAACCGTGAAGGAAGGCGGTTATCACTGTTACGAACATGAGCAGCAAAATTTTCCGGTAAACGACGAGCGTGATCCCTCGACACTGAAGCTGAAATGGGTTTCTGCGAACTGCATATTATCGCTAGGAGTATTGCAGCTATCTTTAATCCACCAGGTTGCCATGGCTGGCAACGTTGGCTAAGGATCGTGGCAAAGCGTTAGGACTAGTAGTAAAACCTGTATGCAAGGCTGACGATATAATTTGAAAGCCTCGCTGCTTTTAGTAATAGCACTAGGAATTTCATCACTACTGAAAAGAGTATGCTCTACGGTGATGACACCTCGATAGCTAACAGCTAAAGAAGGACTAATTCGGTGTGCATTATTCCGTGGACCTAGCGCTCTAGCTTTTTTCAAAGCCTTCATTAATAAGCCTTAGAGTGATAATAGGCACACGCCTCTGTGTATAGTAACTTTACCCTGTATTGTTACAGGTCATCTTATCAAAGCGTACGAGAGATACCGTCACAAGCTACTGAGAGTCAGGCCCCTAGATTCAAATACGAAAAGCGGAAAAGAGCGATGTTTTAAGGCCTGCGAAGTCTCACAGCCCTACCTTGATACTGTTCTAAAATAAGCGCTGTGAGGCATAAAACTCTCCAGGCTTACTCAGCAATATTTTTCTATAATAAGCTAAAAAATAGTTTCCAAACGCCCAATCAATGTAGAGGCTAATAAAGCGGGACTATACGCTACGTTGTTGAATCATATCCTTGTACAGTTTAATGCCTCTTTGAATATCACCTAAAATAAATCAGTAACCTGCATATATGAGCGGCAGGAGCTATCGGATTATTTTTAGATTTATCAATATACCCCACGTAATTTACTACAAAGCTTGTGAGGAAGTCCCATAATATTGGTGTGTACGTTACACTAGATCCCCCCAACACCTAGCCTTTATGCGCTCTAGAACCGAACAAATTGTGAAATCGTTTACAATTAATATCGATTGCACTTTTACTGATTAGACAGGTTTTGTTGGCCCTACAAAATCAATGTCACCAAAAAAACACGCATGAAGGATCGAATTTTGAATCATACCTCTATCAAAACTCAATAAAAGTTTGCTGAATACCCTAGCACGAGGCATTATAGCTTTCAGACTGCTTTATCAGTACTAGTAAGCAACCTGTATAACGCTTAGCACATGTTCTTTAAAATGTAGATATTAGTTCATCACGCGGTTACATAAATTAAGTTTTAGGAAAGCTACCTATGCTCCAATGAAAAATCGCACGGCCATCTTTTCTAGGGATAAAATTTCACTGGAAAAGCAAAGTATGCGCATCGTAGAAGGTTAAGAGTACATGAGTAAAGAATAAACAAAATTTCAAGCAGCCCACCATGAAATATTGCATCAGAGTATTTCTGTAGCATAGAAAGATTTTAAATCGTGTATTTGCCCAAAATAAGTCTGCTTTTATTCAAAAATAATTCTACAGAACAAACTTTCTGTACTACCACATAAAAAAAAAAAGCTAAGTTACAGTATACAAGTTGAAATATTTCAACTTTTTAATTAAGTTCTAATTCAGAAGAAGAGCAGTTTTTCGAGATATAGTTTTAATCCTTTGTTTTTAAGCAATATTCTTTATTGATAATGACTTAGTACTTCCTTCCTGGTTGGATGGATCGGATTTCCCGATTTTGTGCCCAGACGTATTCCTGTCCTTCCTTAGATTATCAATGCCAGAAGCAGGATTTAGGCCACTCTAGTGAAATGAAAATGAATGCCTGACTAAGCCTGAATCTCTACTCGAAGTCGCTTCAATATAGTTGGAGTTATAGCGTGAGCACGCAAGTCCATAGAGTGAGCATGCTAGTCCCTAGCGTAATCATACAAGTCCTAAACAGCCGCTAATGCCACCCAAATTGCATTGTGCATTTTATGTTTCGCAGAATTATAACAATTAATGGTCAATGTTTACGGAGTTACCCACCATCCCAAGATGGCATAAAAGTCAACCATCCAACTGCTTTGATATTTTCACATGAATCTCGTATTTTCATTTAAATTTTTTTTCGGTTGGTATTCTCAATGATTCACCCCCTCAATTCAATATACATTATTCATCTTCCTTTTTTAGAGCAAATAGTTTGTGTGCTACAGTTTTTCACTTCAAATCTTTCTTGCAGCTGAAGACTTGGGTATTTTGTGAATGTCTTTATCTTCCCTTGCATTCTCAACTAGTAGTAGGTACTTAGTCTATGTTCTTGCGATAACCTTACGGATAGGCTCTAGCTTAAGGTGAAAAAATTATTTGGCAGCACCACAAGCAGCGTAGCTTGATTGAAAAATTAAGAGTATCTTTCGCGCTGGAAATCCGTCAGTAGCAAGTAGCCGATTAACCTAGCGCCCATGTGCGTAGTGTGTGTTATACCTTCCAACGAACCTATCGCCGTTACCCAATTCAAGTCACTACTGTTAGCATGACGCAGCTTTTTGCTATGAAATGAGATGGATGCCACCTTCCCATAAGGCAAATTAGCCGCTATCCTCAACATACGCATGGTCCTTTCACTTGGGAACAGCACACGCTGGTAAGTGAGATATGTGTATCTTCATCTTCCATACCGCCTTCCCAGGCCTCTTATTATTCTCTCGGCATCATTCACTGAAGCAGTTAGTACCTCTTCAATATGAGTAGAGTCTGCGGCGGGGCGCATATCCTCCTGCATCTCTTTTCCTCTATATTAACCTCTGTTTAAAACGTGGCACCGGTATATATTTTTGCTACTTTTCTCTGCTTTCTCTTCCCTCTGCTTCAATAGCCACAAAAAAGCTCACAACCCAACCTGCTAGTGTACTCTCTTCACTATCCCTCCTATAGCTGTTCAAGCCCTTCTAATTTGGATATGCTATGGGAAAGTCAGTGAGGCGGAAGCAGCGCCTTCCAACATCTGCTTCGCTCGAAGTTAAGCATCTTCAGCGTGTAGCTTCAAGGAGTCATTATCAGGAAGATGCTGTAGTTAACAAGTTGCCTGTAAGCAAGGCCAGCTCTCCAGAGGATTATCCACATTCCAACCTTTCCGTTCCCCCGAAGCTTCTTTTAAAGCAGCGTAGTGGCAGGGCTAACTCAGTAATCTCAGCAGCAGATGAAGCTATTCCGAAGCACAAAGAAATCGGAAAGAAGGCAGGCAACGATAAAATATCTTCTGCTCCTCATAAAAAGTATCAGGGTGGGATTAAAAATGATGCGGTTGCAACGAAGAATAAGGATATGATTCAAAAGGTGTTGCAAGGATGCGACACTTATGACTCGAAAAGACGGATATTAGCACATACGGCAGACAGGGTTCTTTCCGATCCTGAAAAGAATATCAACTTGCTAAGTGTGCTATTTCATATGTACTGGGAAGAGCATAGTAAGGGTGAAGTTTTGCCTGTAGACCATCAATATGAGCAGGGAAGAAAGCAGTTCATTAATCGTAGTGATGAAGACCCACGTGGCCTGCAAAACAAAGAACATTATGCAGGTCACTCTTTTGAGAGAGGATATGATGATGTGAATGAGGCACGCAATCTACCAGTTGATATGCTTAGCTTGATATCCGTTGCTTTAGTCTTGAAAGACCTTCTTCCATTATTTAAGCTGGTAACCCCGCTTAGCGATAGCTTGGATACTAGCGAGAAACGGGGCTTCAAGGATATCTCAAAGAGAGCTTCAAGTCACTTGGCATATGAAAAAAAGCTGAAAGGTTACTTCAATCAACTCTTGGACATTTTGAGGAAGGAAATTTTTGAAGTCGGAAGGCAAAAAGAAGTTGCGGATGAAGGACAGACTTCTGAAGCAGCAGTTGATGGCGTAAAAAAAGAAACTGGGAAAAATGACATGGACTTTGAAAATTCACAAAGAATCAGCAGACTTATGGCAGTTTCTTACGAGCGATATTCTGTCGTAGTTCCCATCGTTTGCGAGCTCCTAGGTTACAAGACCGAGGATGAAGATATTTTCAACGAGCTGTTACGCCTTTGCGTAAGTTTAGTACTTAAGTTGGAGAAAATATCAGGACAGTTTGAAAATTATAGGGTATGCTGTGATCCCTTGATTGACCTTTGCTGCAAATCTCTCAAGGATTTGATTCTGAATGACAAGAACTTGAATACTAGCCTAATAATTTGCCAAGGAATCCTTCAAAACAAGGGCCGGAAGCCCTCCATGCGGACTTTCTATTCTTACAAGCTTTTTGATGTGTTACTAAACATTAATTTCTCCAATCTGGAGGTATTGGCAACTAGACAGTCTCTTCTTCATGAAAAGCATGCATTTGGACATGGAAAGGAAATCGATAAAGAAATTAGGATAACGTCGGTCGATTCCAACTTGAAGGACTTGAAAAAGAACGAGGCTGCGATACTTGAATCTCTATTCGTTGCTTACTTAAAGATCTTATCTGCACCAAGGATATCGCCTAATCAAGATAATCTTTTACAGTGTGCTCTAAAAGGCTTAATAAAGTTCAGTCGATTCATTAATTTGGAGCTTCTAAATGAAATATATCAAGAACTAAAGAGGCTATGTGCAGAATTTAAGCGAAGCCAGAGCGTTTCTTTTCTTGCTTTGGAGTGTGCTGTTTCGTTGAGAAACATATCTAGCGGGAATAATGAAGATAGCCCATGGTTGTTTGATGCCTTTAGAAATATATTGCAGCACGGAATGCCTTTGTTTACTGGAATGCGAGACAACGAGCTCAATTTTGATTCTCTGGCTAGCAGCAAGTACGTGGTTATATACGGTATAAATAGGTTTTAACTATAGAACCTATGCGTTTGTAAAAGAATAAATGCGAATTGACAGCTGAGCCATTCTAGGTATTTATCAGCTCCCACTTATGCCCTCAAATGAGCGAACATACACTGTGTGTAGTTTGATATCCATATTGTGAATATCTCTCTCTGCTTGACTATATATTTCAAAGGTTAATAAGCGATATTTTTCCATATATTATTTCACTTTCTTATCTTCTTTAAATATAAAAACATATTATTGAACTTTTGTGCGCGAATGTGAGAAAAAAGTGCTTTTTTTCGATCCAGAGAAGTAGTGCATCGTATGGAGAAAAGTTGGTGCTTCACAAGAAGCATTGAAACATGCAGTATCCGTTAGTGCTTGTGACTAAGATTTCTATGCATCGTTAATGGCGTATATGAAAGGTTGAGTTTCGCTGCATACGTCGCTCTGTATGTTTTCATTTGCGATTTTTTTCAGGAAAGGGGGTGAGTCCGTAAGCTTGGACTTCCTTTCGCGATGTTTCAAGGTGCTAGACGGCCTGAGACTTGCTCAACGTCGCTCATCTAGTGGAGTGGGTTTTTTGGGGGGTTCTGGCATAGGAGATTCTACCGCAAACTTTATCGTCATCTTGTGTTCTTTTCTAGGTTTAGCATGCCACGCTAACGAGTCGATTTCCTATGATATCTTAAACCGGGTTAGGGACCATTTCTGGGCTTTGAGAGCTGCTTCAGTTTATTTTATCGAATGAGAAAGCTTTTCTAAGTAATAAGCTAGGCAAAGAATGTTTCTTTTTACTCCTCGATTGGGTTGATTTGCTCGTTTTTCGATCCTCTTTGCGTGGTTATTAGGGCTACATTGCTTTTCTAGTTGAAACAGCTACGTTGCTGCTTGCTAATTGTAGAAATAAATGTCTTTTTCGGCTTTCCTTTTGTGTTTTGTTTGTTGAAGATTCTTGTCCTTTAGACTAGATACAGGAAAACGATTTGATGGCGATACCACTCGCTCTCCATCGTTGAAGCTCAACGTCGCAATATCAAGACATAATGTAGCTGTTGGGTACAAATTTGCAAAGCTTTTTATAATTGCAAAATACAGTAAGTTCTGCACAATCACGCCCATGAGCAGCACACATACACACGAAAATAGCGCAAAATATATATCGGCATCTAGGAATAACAATAGCGTAGGCTCATATTTGTTTAGTAGTTTCTTTTGTATATTCCGATATAGTACACATACTTGATATATAGTATGTTCTAATGAAGGAATACTCTTTTTTATGTCATTCTTGCTGTTTTCTTCTAGGTACTGAGATTGATTACGAACTTTCCGAGGTTGTCGGATATATTGGATGAGGAAGGATACATTATTTCTAGGTTTGGATATACATGATTATTCTAATTTGATGAAGTTCTAGATTCTTTATGCCACCGTTTCTGCCTCTTAACTGCGTTTTCCTGTCGTATTTTTGAATGCTTTTTCATGCCAGTGCTTGACAGAAGCATTTTTTGGTTCAAGTCATGAAATTTTGCGGCCTGATACTTGCTGTTTCTGATAGTGCTTGAGACTACCCCCTTTCTGAAACTCTCTCTTACTAGCCTGTTTGAAGTGATTCTAAAGAGAAGATTCAAAGTTTGGTGTTTTCTACAAATGAAATCATATATAGAAAAACTCCTTAGTGAAAGTTTTCCTTCTAAATATCATGTGCTGACGAAAGATTTTCATCGTGTTGTTATTGCTTTGCTTTGGCAGCTCGTCTAAGCTTTTCCGGTTTGCTTCTTGGCTTTTCCTTGCCCATAGGCTTTTTCCTTCGTGTTACTTTCCTTTAATTATTACCCCATACCCCCTCAATACCGTTTGATTTTTGATTTCTGGCCCCCCGCTACGCCCCATGATATGTTACCTATCGTCATCACAGCGACATTCTTCTGAGCTTTTTTTCCTGACACTTTGATTATAGTGTGTGGGTGAAGCAGCCCTGCTCCCCTCTTACTAGCTGCAGCTCCAAACTCCTTTTGAAGCGCCGAGTATGTAGTATTTTCTCTTTTTGTTAAATGAAGTGAAAAAAGCCTCTTTTTTCCGTCTTTATTTCGCCTTCTTTATATCCGCTGTTTATGTGTGTTGCAGTGTCTCTAAGGAGCGGCTTTCTTGTTTTTGGTATTTTGAGCTCCTCTCGTGCCACTTTTCCAATCGCAATATAGATCTGCTTTTGAGCTTTTATTCCTCGTCTTTACCGTTAGAAGATGAGGCAGATGATGCACGAAGGCGCAGATGGATACAGTCGTACAGCCAAGCTGGTAAGGACACGGAAACAGGGAGTAACCAGCCATTTTCTGCCGCCCCAATAAACTTGCGTCTTCATAGCAGCCCTACCACAGATAGTTTAGACTATTCACAGCCTCCTAAGTATCAGGAAAAATTCAATCGCGGCAATAAAGGGGGAAATCCCTCTGTTAAGGGGATTAGCTCAAATGCGTTGCACTCGCAAAAGCAAGCACACGAGTCTGCATTATACGACGAGTTGCCTTCGCTAGTAGATCTGCACTGTCTTCCCCAGATCATGAGTGATATAGGAATTGGAAACATAGAACATCTTCGGCAGGTTGAACGGAGTGGTAATGAAGGAGATAGAAGCAAACGATCCATCGCTACCTTAGACGGTAACCAGCGGGCAAAGGTTTGTAAAAGGTTTAAGCAATCTCTTAACAGGTGCCATGAAGGGCTAGAATCTTTGATTTTAAAGTTTTCCTTCACACTGAAGGATTTGTAGGCAGTACAGTAACTTTTTAACGCAATAGCAAGTGTCAGCACACATGTCTTTACAATACACTAGCATACATATCTTCACAACACACTAGCACACATGTCTGCACAACACGCTTCACAACACACTAGCACACATGTCTTTACAACACACACCGGCATACCCACCAGCACACACATCTCCTCGCACACTTCACTACGCATATCAGCACACACGCTATGCAAATAGGCGGATATATAATATTTCCAAGGCTAAAAATGTGAGGAAAAGTATAGGGACAGAGTAATCTGCCCCGTTGTGATTCACTTAAGAGAAGACGCGCATACTCCAAGACTTGCGCGCTTATCCTGTAGGCTTTGAATATGAACGAGCTGATTGGTATTCTATTGCATATTAAAAATAGCTAGGCATCTACCAATTTGCAAAGCTTCGAGCTAGCTAGCAACCACCCTCTGAAGCCCGCGGCAAAAAAATCAAACACCCGCGCTGCTTTTAGTGTACAGGTATGCATCTTCTATTCTGATAGCTCAGCAGTATTTATTAGTAGAGCATGACTAAGATTGAGGTAGAGGGTGCAGTTTTTACGCAGAGGAAGGCGTTTTGAGCCGTGAGTACCTCAGAAACTTCGCTGCGGAGCACCTTCATAGAAGCTTCTAGTGACCTACCTTTTTGGTTAAATACCACCTGATATACCGCGGGATGTTTCATGAGACACTTTTTGCATTGATAGTTTTTCTAATCAAATAGATGGAAAGCGGATGGTGCTTAACTAGCAACTCAGTTCTACTCGTCTACATTGGATACTCCAAGTTAAATTTGTACGGAAAGTCTTGCAATTTCGACTTAAACACTTGAATCGGCCTTTAGTAGATTTACCAGGGCGCCGAAGCTAAGCAACTAGCATGAGTGGGTGATAAACAATGCCTTTTGATACTGATAAGCACAAAAATGTAAACTTTGCTATTCAAAGGGGTGGGGGGTTGGGAGTTGGGGGTAGTGGGAGGTTTACTATTTAATGTTTATCATTCCCCTTTAATTTTAGTAAGCTTGGAATAGCAAATCAAATAGAAGCGTGTTATATGCGCAGTTCTCGAAAACTTGCTTCGCAGGAAGCACCCCCCTCCCTCTTCACTTCAAGAAAAGCATCCCAAACCAATGCGCACAAGGTGTAATCGCGGACACACAAACTTTTTAACTTGAGAAGACATCCGCTTGGTTAATTCAAGTAAATTGAAGGAAAGATGTACATAAAATTGTAGAAAATTGCACCTTTGCAACACTTTAACTACTAAACACAATCCAGGTGTTTATCGTCGTAGTAGATGTTGCCTCGTAAACCACATGCAAATCCACTGAGGTGCCGTAGTTGTAACTTCTTCACCTTTCGAGTTCCCCCTCCTAACATTTTTGCCTATAATTTACCCCCAAGGATGGAGCTAACAGGCAAATATATTATTGGGGGGTATTTCCCGTAAGCCAAGAAAGATGAATGCAGTTTAAACTTGGCAGCTGAGCTGTTTGATACAACTCTGCCTGGCCATGGTGTCGATATACGGGTCTTCAATCTTGGCAGCACACGGCAATATCAGATCCTAAAGCTCAGGCTAAAAACCACCAGAAGAACAAAAATAAAAATACTCTCCTTCCTCTATGTGCTATTACAATGTGATATCGTCGAGATGATAGAAAAAATCGGCCTGACTGCATATCCTTGCTCCTCTTATCTAACTAGCTCGCCCCCCCTTCGCATAATAAGCAGCCATCCTCATTTAGTTTGGGCCTTGGTAGCATCCTTTTCGCGTGCCTAATATTGTGGATTCAAAGAACAGTGAAATTTATTATAGATAAAACTGAATATGAAGAACATGGGGAAACGGCAACACACACACACTATAAACACGAATATGATGAAGATACCAAAACACCAGCACACACATTACAAACACCGATTATGAAGCTCCTTCCCTCACCCCAACATAATAAGCACCTACTCTCACCTAGTTTAAGTCTCTGTAGCCTCCTTTTCCCTCAGATACTCGGTGTTATTCTTGTAATACATACGCCCTCCCCCCCTGTTCCCATTGTATCCATTGTGTGAAGTCTGATTGCTGTTACTACTGTTTCCACTAGAACCGCTATTGTTACTACTACCGCTGATATTGGTACTATTGCTCACGTTGCTGCTATAACCTGCCACCCCACTAGCTGCACCAGAATACTGCTGCTGCTCTACGTTACTGCCCCCCTTACCAAGCACCCCCTCTCCCTTTCCACCCCTCTTTAACCCTCCACTGCCAGCCCTTTCATTCAAGCCACCCCCGGAGGTCGCCGCATTGTTGCTGGAAAAGCTACCCCTGCTGCTGCTTCCCCCTATATCCGCACCAGGAAGTGCGAAACCCTCCAACCCTCCAGATGAATGAAGATGCCCACTACCGTCTGAATGCAAGGGTTGTTGGGAAAAATTGCTACTAGAGGGGGAAAGAGCTTCATGATGGCCCGGAGGTGATGGATGGGAACCTACTAAACTGCCATCACCACCACTATTCACCCCCCCCCCCATGATGCTGGAATTGGGGGTACTTTGTCGACTACCACCAAATCGTGAGGAGCTATTCGAGTCGTACCCACCACCATTGCTACTACCCCTTACTAAATTATTCTGCGGGGAAGAAGGAATTTGTCCCCCCCCTCCCATAGCATTCGCCCTTCCTCCAGCTCCTGAACCCCTGTTTGAAGAATTAGAAGCCTTGCCAAGCCCTCTTCCCATGCTATTGCCATTACCTCCTGGGGAAGGGGAATGCTCTAAGTTAGAACGTAGTGGGTACGAGTACAACCCCCTCCCCCCTCCCCTATCTCCATGGCTATTACTGTGGCTGCCCGTACCGTGTGAATTATATCGCGGAGGCGAGTTAGCCCCCCCATTTGAGTGGTTAGAGAAAGATGAAGGAGATCCACCAGTCGCAGCAGGATGGGGTGATAATATACTACTACTACTGCTATTAGCACCACCTCCTCCACCGCCGTTACTGCTCATCAGAGGGATGCCTCCTCCGCCTTTATTCTTGCCGTTTCCGGGGGGTGCAAGAACATTCTTCGGCGAAGATGGATTCACAATATTTGAGGGGCTAAAAGGAGCAGGTGCATCGGCAGAACCCCCCCCTGGCACCGGCAAGGCTGAAACAGCGGGGACCGCGGGTTTCAGCTCGATACCATCTGCGCATGGCGAAGAGGAAGGAGACAAGGAAGAACCTCCAAACCCACTGTTATTAGAGTAATGACAAAGCTGGTTTCCGTCATTACCTGAGAGAGCTGATGGAATCCCAACAGAGCTCATCATCGTCGGAGGGGGGGTATTCGTGCGTGATTCAACGACTGAACGCATGTTTCTCGATGAGCTGCTTGATACGTTGCTCGTAGCACTTCCTGATGCCACATTGCTAGCATCACCGCTACTTTGATGTGGGGAGTTACTAGGGGAGGCATAAACATGGTATCCACGATGGTGAGAAGGTGAAGATCCGCTTATTCCTATGCTACTATTAGGAGGATGGGCAATAATACCACCACCACCAACTACCATCATCCCCCCAGCTTGATGTGGGGCAATACCACCGGCGCCAAAATTCCCACCTGGAGCGGCAGAACTGGCGTAATTTGAAGGGGAGCCACCCCCATTAGCAGACGAGCCAGACGTGCTGACCCCCCCTGAGGGGGGAATACCCGATGGGGTGATCACAGCAGGAATCATGCCCCCCCCCCCCGTCGATCCACCACCATAGCAGTGAGGGGACTGGGCTTGATTGGGCGACCACATAGTACCAGGGGGGGCGCCCTGGTACTTAACACTTGCACCACCAATAGGGTTGCTACTGAGGGGGTAGCCCCTGTTTGATGAAACTGTTCCGTACTCATCAATAATAGGTGCTGCTGCAGTCGAATGGGAGAATCCTCCCACACCGCCCCCCCCACCCACGGGAAGTACTTGAGGAGGGTTGCTACTATACCCAGATGATATCCCATTCACGAAGGAGCCACCCACAACGGCATTACTGGCACTAGTAGCTGCCAAAGCCACAGTTGCTGGGGGAACAGATGAGGGGGGAGGTGAAGATCTACTGTTTGATGTAGGCAAGCTGTGTGCTAAGCTATTCATTGGGGAACAAAGCGTTTGATTGTTCAACGGCCGAGAAGAAGGAGAAAATCCACCAATAACCACCGAAGAACCAGCGGTGCCACCCTGCCCAGTATCTGTGCCATGATGAACTACCCCCCCAGGAGGAAGGTGTACTGCCCCACCTACGGCAGTTGCAGGAGAATGATAGCTCATAGGGGAGGTACGAGCACGGTACGATTGGGGGGAAACAACCCCTCCACCATTCGTCCCCCCACCCCCCCCAACAGTGTTACCGCTGTTATTGCTCCCTCCACCTCCAACAACGGCAAGAGGAGGTAGATGTGGAGGAGGAGGGGGAGACGAAGAAGTGGAAGAAGAAATAATCGGAATTTCTCCGTATGGATGTTGAGCAAATCCTCCGCCAAGGGGAGGATTATGATGATTCATTGAGCCAATCCCATGAACTGACCCGGGCGGATGACTATAACCTGCTGGTGATGCTGCAGGTACAATACCAGCAGGTGAAGCTACATTATATGAAGCACCGTTACTATTCATGCTGTTTGGATTGCTAACACCTCCGCCATGCATTATATGAGGATTGTGTAGGCCACCCCCACCTCCCGCTTGATTAAGCCCTCCAACATGACCTCCTACACCATATGAGCCAAGAGGATGATTACCCCCCCCCCTGCCTGATAAGCTCTAGAAGGAGGATGATTCATCGCAGGGATGTTGTTCAGGGCAGAACCCCCCTCGTGTTCTCCAAGAACCACAGGGCTCATGTGCTGGGGATGTATGAAGATTGTGCCTTGAGACACGCTTCCCCCTACCCCTGAACTCGAAGAAGAGGCAGTGCCAGCTGAAGATGTGTGTGAAGGGTTGCTTCCAACCTGCTGCTGTGTGATTTGACCCTGAGAACCGCCAGTAGAGCCATGATGAACTAAATGATGAGCATCTCGCGAACCATTAGGCTGTTGTGAGAATGAAGAAGCGTTGGAGTTACCGGATACCATCATCGCATGTTGTGGAGAGGTAGTAACCGGTGGAATTCCCCCCGGAGCCACCACTACCATGTGCGAGGAACTCGAGAAATTCAATGAGGAGAGGGAGGGGCAACCAATGGAGTGAGTAGAGGAAGCCATAAAACCCCCAGAACCGTGCTGAAAAGGCTGTCCCCCCAGCCCCCCCCCTGCGTGATGTAAAACTACTTGTGGTGGGTTACCATTGCTTCCACTGATATTACTAGCACCTCCTGCTCCAGATCCAGGGTTATCATACACACAGCTAGGGGGCAAGTGGTTGCTATTACTATTGTGGGGGTAATACTGGGGTGAGTTTGAAGACTGGGGGTGAATCATTGTACCCCCCCCAAGTGATGAAGGAGGGCTCTCTGCAAGATCCCTACTACGGACTCCTCCTCCTCCTCCTCCATGGGAATGAAGGCCATTCGGGTTGCTACCTCCTAAAGTAGTAGATGAAACTCTCAGCGGACCGCGAAATGAGTGGGGTGGATGTGTTGCATGATAAGGCCCACCTGCTCCCAAAGAGGGTAGCGGATTGCTACCTTCAGCTAAGGGGTTCATGGGATAGGCGATGACGCCACCAGTACCACTCCCTCCAGATTGCTGGGGAAGGGAAGCACCTACGGACTGGTTTTGAGAAGAAGGTGAATGGGGTGCTGGCTGGCTACCTAAAGCACCGCTACTGCCAATACTCACTCCCCCTCCTCCATGAAGATGGGGATGAAAGTAACTGGAGGGGGGGGGTTCACTCACAATAATCGGTTGATACGGTACTGCAGCCACCAATCCTCCTTCCCCTTGCTTTTGACTTATGAGACCGCCACTTTGATACGGTGAAGAATTCCCAGATGAGGGTGTAACTACACCGCTGGTGCCTCCATTGCCTGCAGCTATGCAGGCTGCAGAATTCGTAGCAGAACTATTTTGATTATTAGAAGAAGGAGCTGTTACCGAGATATTACCGCTACGGTTGCCCGTGGGGGGGGTAGTACCAGTGGCAGCAACAGTAGTAGCAACAGCGCTGGAACCGCCATTAGTCCCACCCACTGAATAACCCAAAACCACCCCTCCACTTGCTCCCATGTAGAACACATTTTCTGAGTTCGTTTTCCCTCCTGCAGAAAGCGAGGAACAATGACTTGTATTATATGAATGGTGGTGGTCTTGGCTGGCAGGCTGCTTTCCTGGAATAACATGAAGTGGGGGGGGGTGCTCTGATGGTGAAGATGGAACGGCGGGCTGGTGCAAGTTGTAGCCAGTGGCGTGATATGGTATGTGTTGTGTGTGCAAGGTACTAGGCGAAGAGACGAAGCGGGAGAAAGCATGTTCTAAGAGATGCGTGAAATAATCCTCCTTGTAGTCCGGAGGAGGTGGAGGAGGCTGATCTCGTTCACTGGTAGAGCCGAGGGGAGAACTACTCCCTGATAACTCCGTGTGTGGAGGATGAGGATGGCTATGTGTAGAGCTGCCCATCGAAGTTGGTGTTCCGAAAGAGTTTGATTGCTTCTTCATGGATTCAGCGAAATTCTCGTATCCTAAAAGAGGGGGAGGGGGGGAGGGAGTTTAAGTAGAGAAGCATGAAGACTAGTATGTGAAAACGGGAAAAATTGATGGGGGGAAAGATTATATGAGATTTGAGGAGAGGGGGGGGAGGGGGAGGAGGATGAGACTGGGATAGAGTAACAGGGGGAAAGATGAGGAGCCTGAGGACGAGATTTAAGCACAAAAAAAGGGGGAAGGGAAGGAGGTAGAGGGGGAAAACTACCGGAAAAGATTGAAAGAAGAGGGTGAGGTCATGAAGGGGTAAAGGTATTGAGAAAAGAGGATAGAAGGAAAATGTCACAATAGTCTTAGAAATGGTTTAAACTAGGAAAAACTCTCGTAGATTCATCTGGGTTGCCTACCAGATCAATTGCTGAATACCCAACCCAAGAAGAAAGCTTTAAAATGACATAGAAACTGTCAACAAGTTTGGGAAAAAAGCAGATCAAACACGCACACACACGCACACATGCATACAGCTGATTACTACACTCATATTATCCCCACAAAGCAACGCAAACTCACCCAAGAATCCCCTTAATGAACACCAAGAGAAGCTCAAAAGTGCATATATCAATATACACACACATGCCCAGATGTAAGCAAAAGCTGATGCACATGATGATACAACCCCACACACACACATCAACAAATACCACCAAACTCTATGATCAAACAATACAAATCGATAAGAATTCCACACACACCGTATCAAATACAAATCAATCTCATACAAACCCCCTCCCCCTTCCCTAAGCTTACTGGTTGTGTGCCATTCCAGAATCTCCCGGATATCTCGATTGGTGGCCTCCAAAAGCCTTGCATAGCTCCCTCCAGCATACCCCCCACCGCCATACTTCATCGAATGATGGGGAACACTATCCCCTCCTCCTACCTGATTATAAAAGTGTGTAGCCCCCCCTTTTAGCACACCAAAGTCGTAATGCCGGGAGTGTGTGTGTTCGGTCAGCTTCTCTGTGTGTGCTTCGCTGTCTTCATGAACTTTTCTATTGTACATCCTCATAGAAGACCCACCACCACCCTTTTCCACCGATGTAGCGTGAGGGGGGTTATTGTGGTTGCTATAACCGCTATTTCCGTGGTGGTTATAACCCCTTCCACCACCACTAGTGGGAGTTGCATTGGACGAGTCTCTATCTGTTGTGTTTTGTTGAGAGTTTTGGAACCCCCCCCCTCGATTACGTCGTGGGTTTGAGTTCCCGCTATTTCCTAAAGAGAAAAGTGCGTGTGTGTGTGTACGTGTGTGGGTGGGTGGAGGAGAGGTTAGCATCTCAAGAACAGGAGGAGCAATATACAGTAATGCAGAGAGCGTGTATAGATTAGATAAAGGGTGGGGGTTATAAATCATTCAACAACATCAGGAGTATCTGCTAGGCTGAGTTCAGCACAGCAAAGAGCTTCAAAGAGGAGATCTCATGAAGAGGGAGATCTCATGAAGAGGGAGAGAGAAAGGAAGAGGGAGAAGAGGAAGAGACTTTCAGATAGAAAGATCTCGATAGTGAGACAGCGAGATCTACGTAGAGACGGAGGGAGAGATATATAGAAAAACACAAGTATAAAGAGATGTGTACGCACACACGCCTAACACAGTTCAGCCAAACATCTGCGAGGATACTTACCGCCCATGCCGCTATTTGTGGAGTTTACAGGAGAGGAGCTGTCTTGTTTCGCTGAACATAGCAAAGCAAATTACTGGGATTCAACATAAAGTACAGCACATAGCTTTGAGAGACAACATACATAGAAGCACATGAAAAATTGAGAAATCCAAACACACACAGCGTCTTGTCATGCAACGATATTAAGTCAGGCAAACAAAAATTTTGCACACACACACACGCACACATGCAGAATCTAAACATCCAAACATATGAATTCAAGCACAAAATACAAAGGAAAGCAAATCAGGAGAATCTCAGCAGCTTCATCTTCATATGCTTAACACTACCGATAGAAAAGCCTAAATCAACTCACCCCCATAGGAAAAACGATATAAGCAATCAGCCCAGTATTAAAACAGAAAAATAATCCATGAATCTACGCAAATTCCTTGTAGTTGCCAGTGTGTGTGTGTGTGTACCTGTGTGTTGATGTGTCTGCGTCCGTATAAATCTGAGTGCTTGTATGTTTACGCATAAATCTGAGTGTGCCCGGGTATGTGTGCCCGTGTGCTCAAGTCGCTGTGTGTGCGCATCCCTCTAACCCTTCAAACCAAATGAACATCTAATCACATCAAAAAACTCACAGCTTCTCCAAGAGAGAGAGTCGATGGAGTCCTGTGAAATGCCATGAGATTTGTGATTTCCTCTGCTTCCCCCGCTATCGCCTCCATGAGGCTGATGATGAGCTCCCAAAGCTCTACCCCCCCCACCCCCCCCAGAGCCTCCATCCATCTGATTACCCCCCTTTGAATACCTTGGCAAACTGTGAGAAGAGGAACTGTTTCCACGCACATCCTGCATATGCATAGGCCTCTCATTGTAGGAGCTACCACCCCCCCTATTTCCTGAGTAGGAGGGGTAGTCATAGTTACTGCTGTGACCCCCCCCTATACTGCTTGTGTGTGCGTCACGAGCACCCCCCTGATCATTTCCTGGGATTCCATGCATATCAGAAGATGGAGTGCCATCTCTATGCTGA